>SKCR01019305.1:0-63877 GCA_019454045.1 Zanthoxylum bungeanum | reverse complement strand
AGGTTTTAAAATTTTAGAATTCAACTAATGGACCATATGTCATTAAACCATTTAATAGATAAAAGTACGTTATTTACTCCAAAGGTACGTGGAATTGTATCCCGAGTGCAAACCAAATTACCGTCCATTCGGAAGCGGCTATGGAATTTATATCCCAGTTTCCATCTGATATACCAAAGAAAATAATGTACTCATATTGTCCATTTGTTCTTAAACTTGAATTCCTAATTTTTAAACCTTTAAACCAATTAATCTTATTAATTCGTTTACATGCATCTTATATTCTAATTTAACTTTTAAATTTACATAAAATCATATTTTATAACTTGAATATCATGCATGTCTACATGTTATGGCATGTGAAAATGTAAGAGTAGGCACCCTAGGCTATATGACATGTTAATAAACAATTTAAAACATATATATGTGCCCATGTGGGCTGAATGAAAATGTTCGTGTAGCGTTCTCTGGGCGTTCGAACGTTTTCCAGGCAGTAGCAAAACGTTTGAGTTGCGTTTGACTGGAGTTCGAACGCTATCAGTTCGGTGTCAAAACACTGGTACTTTATTTACTCCGTTCCGGAGCTTCTGGAGTCCGTTTTGGTCCATGTTTTTTTCTACGGACTCGTAACGGAATGAAGTTTCACATACATACATAAATTGCATTAATAGGGCTCTTATTTTTTTTTAAAAATACTAATCTAATTAGTACAATAAATCCAAGGCGTCCCTTGGTCTTCAAATCTTGCTCCACGATATGTTGTTGAGTTCTTCGCGGAATAGGTTCGTAATGAGTCCTTCGTGGCATCGGCTCATCCAAGTTAAAAATTGAGTTCTAAAATGGACTTATTACAAAGGAAAAGAACTTATAACACTTGAAAGAATATGACCTTATGGTCTTACATTTCCAATACTAAAAATAAGAGCTGGAAAAATTAACGATCAACGCAATACATTCATCACATGAATCAAAGTAAACATTCATCACATGAACATTAAAAACCATTCATCTCATGAATCTAATTGTGCATACTCATCACAACATGCAATTAAATAATTTATATCTAATATAAATTATTTAAACTTAAACTTAAAAGAGAAAGGGTTAAGAAAACTTTTCAACCTTAAGCTCTTGATGCCAATTGTAGGAAACGACTTTCCTTAGCGCGGGGAAGTTGCTTGTGGTGGCACCGAGTCCGGTATGGATCTTCAAAATTTTCTTTGCCTTCTCCCTTTGTTATAGTAGCCTAAGATCAATCCTTTGGTGTCCAGCACTTAGATCAACCACTCGATCTTTCCAACTATACTCGAAACCAACAAACCGAAGTGTGGGCTTCACTCACAAAGATTAAACCTCTAAACTATTTAGAGATTTAAGATGTCACAATGGTGTTTGGCTTTTTGAATTTCACAACACTTGTGAATGCTAGAACTCTCTCTATTTTCTCTCAAATCTTTTCTCACAACAATTGTGTGAATGAATGCAAAGTGTTAACCTTAGGAAGTGAGAGAAATGGTAGATATTATATTCTCTTACACAAGCCAACTAACCTTGTCATTAAGCATCTAATGCTTTCTTGCAATGGCCAACACAAAAATGTGAATGCCATACCAAAGCATAAGAAATGGTAAGCTAAAGACAATGGCTCTGTCATTAAGCATTCAATGCTTTCTTTCAATGGCAAAAACATAAATGTGGAGGCCATACAAAGCATAAAATGCATTAGCTAATGACAAATCTATTAGGTGTATCCAAGCCACCTAATAGACATAATTGTTTGGATGACATGGTAAGCCATATGGCTTTGTCTCCAATGGTAAATAAAAATCAATATATTAATAATGATTTATTTACCTTCAATTATGTAGTAATTATCTCATAATTATTACTAACTTGATTATCTCATAATCAAGACTCGATTATCTCATAATCAAAGAATTCTAGAAAACATTAGGTTAAACTAATTTAACATAGTTTCCATTTGTGACAATAAATATTATTAATCTTATTAATAATATATGGACCTACGGTTCCGAGCTCCAATAATTCCGAAATATTAATTAAACTCTTAATCAAATATTACGAATTATTAACTCCGTGTTATTCCACTAAAAACTCGAAGTTGAACTCCCGTTATCGTAGATGGATTAAATAAACCGAACATTTTCGGTGTCCATCGATATAGTCATTACATATGGATATAGCCCTTCACGAATATCTCATAAATAGACCCGGATCATAAGTCCGTTAAACCCCTCTAAATATTTTATCCCTTAAGCACCATTGATTCTATAATGAACAATTAATTCATAACAATTATGAATATAAAATACTTTCTATTCGTAATAGAAAAGTTGAGCGCTCAAATTGTTCAAGTCCCGAATCAACTCTTAAAAGAGATATTCATCTGCTTCTCGTAAGAAGGAGTGAATTCCATATCTATGTAAAACGTTCCCAGCTACACACCAAACCATAACCCAAAAAAATGTACTTATTGGCCGGGAATTCAACACCAACCTCACTATAGTAAATCAAGGACATAGCCTGTCATGCAGAGTTCGTAATACACTCAGGATTAAGATCGAATCCATATATGACCATCTATTAGATAAAATGAATTTCTTTGGTTAACGGATATTAAAAGAAATTCGTATTTATCTGAGTCTAGTCCTATATGATCTTATCATACAAGGTGGCTCCATTCTCATGTCATTAAATGAACGATCCCGGATCAAAGTCGTTATACAAGTATAGAATGGACCGCAGCTATAGATATACCACAAACAAAGTACCCTCTTTGTTTGCTCTCTATGGACTATTTACTAACTTTAGAGTTAAATCCTCTTGTGCATCAAACATACACTAAGTCAGGTACAAGAGTAATCAAGGTAAACAAGACAATTGGACAATATGCGATATAAATCAAACAACTTTGATAAAATGAATAATGCATTTATTATTATTACAAAAATAAATTTCGTTTACAATACATGAAGCTCTAGGACATAAATCTCATCAGGTATATGCTGGGGTGGTGGTGCTCTGGGTCCACTACCAGTTTGAATTACTCTTTACATTCTTGGACAATCTCTCCAAAGCAATATTCATGTTCTCCATCATATCTATAAATTTCTATCCAAGGCCTCGAGCTTTTCATCAATGGTTAGACCTGCCATCTACATTAAATAAACATATTAGAAATAACAAGAAAGTAAATCAAATATGTAAATCCTCACAATCTCACGTGTTACACTCGAATGATATCACTCCACTCGTGTTTGCACTCTATTGGCTTTTACCCGATATTGTGCTCACAATCACTGCCTTTTACCACTATTGAGTTTGTCCTCAATTCAAATGTGAATCACACTCAATCCAAGAATACAAACCAAATATAGTCCTCAAGCCAGCATGAAACACAAGATCTAATAATATATATTGGACATGCGAACAAGAATAACAACGACGAAGAGGAAAATAACAACGATGAAGAGGAATAGCAACGACGAAGACTCAATCAATAATACTTAAACTAGAGTATTTGAATAAGGAAATAAACAATTAGCACAATGTAAAAAAATAAGCATGCAAATTCACGGTCGTATGCAATTTCGGGAGAAAATTTGGCAACTTTATAGAAATTTTGATGGAATACCCTCCACGGGCACCTAAATGATAATATGGAATAAACCAAATTCAACCATAAATTTTCATTTTTTTACTCTTTTTTTTAATGGTAATTTCAGATGCTGATATTGTGGTTCTGAAATCAGGGTATGAGGAGAGGTTAAGTTCAGTTATGATGCTAAGGTTCTGATTTCAGAGGCTGATTTCAGAGGGTAATTTAGGTTCTGATTTCAAAGGTTGATTTTCAGGGTCTGATTCAGAGGCTGTGTTTCAGGGTCTGATTTCAGAGTCTGAATGAGCTAATTTTCAGGGTCCGATTTCAGAGGCTGAGTTCAGGGTCTGATTTCAGATTTTGATTTCATAGGCTAGGTCTGATTTCAGAGTCTGATTTCAAAAGCTAAGTTTCAGGGTCTGATTTCAGAGGCTAAGTTTTCAGGGTCTGATTGCAGAGTCTGATTTCAGAGTTAAGTTTCAGGGTCTGATTTCAAAGTCTGAATTTGATGGTTATTTTTTTTCTCACTTCACGAGGGTTTTAGAAACAAATCACACAGCCACCAAGAACATGCTTATTTCTTCAACATATATGCTAAAGAACATAACGTATATGACAAACTATATGAAGAACACAAACAAAACCCAGGTCCAGAATAAACAAAGATTATGGACTGATATGAAGAACAACAACAAAAACACAAAACGAGAAAATGATAAAAGATGAACTGATATGCAGAACACAACAAAAACCAGATCCAGAAATAAACAAAATGAAAACAAAAACAAGATCCAACAAGAACTGAAATGAAAATAACAAAGAACGAAAATAAAAACAGAATCAAACAAAAAGTAAAGATAGGAAAATCAGACCTTGGAACCCTGAGCTCTAGATACCAAATGACAAGAAACACACTTGGATTTGAAATCCAAGAAAACCCCAAGCAACGGACAGAACCCCAAGAACCGCGGATTTGATTTTGTAGGAACAAAACCCTTCCAAGGCCACAAATAAGACCCACAAAGAACTTGCCCTTGATGACCTGATCCAGGCCACACATGGAGCATCAGAGGACATGGCCAATAACACATGGGATCCATTGCAATTTCCAGAAGGGCCAATCACAAGACAAAAGGAAAAAAGAATCAGAAAAGCAATGGCGGGATTAGTTCAGAGTTTTATGGCCGACTGCAACAAACAAATAGAGACGCATGTGGGCTTCGATGGAAAGGGTCCAAAGCCATTTCACTTGGCCCAAATCAGTTTTGAATGAAGCTTCACATGCCTTTGAAGACTTGAAGACTTTGGTATTTTTGTAATTTAGCCTTTAGGGGCATTGTTATCTTTATGCCGTGAGGGTCTCTCTTGTAACACTATTTAAGCTTTTTTTTTCTTTCATTTTGAAGACAATCAACGAATTTGAGAGAATATTACAGCTTTATGCTTTTTGGCTATGGCCAAATTCTTATAGGGAGGGATTCCCTATTTCAAGTTAAAATAGACTTATCTAAGTTTGGCAAACTTAGTGACGTCTCCATTGCTAGCAAAACACCACAAGGATCATCTTAAAGGTTCTCAAGGGCAAGTTCTTTGTGGGTCTTCTTTGTGGCCTTTGAAGGGTTTTGTTCCTACAAAATCAAATTCGCGGTTCTTGGGGTTCTGTCCGTTGCTTGGGGTTTGCTTGGATTTCGAATCCAAGTGGGTTTCTTGTCACTTGAGAACCTTTAAGATGATTTCTTGTAGTGTTTTGCTAGCAATGGAGACGCCACTAAGCTTGCTAAACTTAGATAAGTCGATTTTAACTTGAAAAGGGGAATCCCTCCCTTACAAGAATTCGGCATTAGCCAAAGCTTTAAGCTTTTGTGCTTACAAATTTCGTTGATTGCTCCAAAAAGAAAAAGAAAGAAAGTTTAAATAGTGTTACAAAGAGAAACCCTAAAGGCATAAAGACAACAATGCCCCTAAAGGCTAAATTACAAAAATACCAAAGTTTTCAAGTCTTCAAAGGCCTGTGAAGCTTCATTCAGAACTGATTTGGGCCAAGTGAAGTGGCTTTGGGCCCTCTCTATTGAAGCCCACATGCGTCTCTATTTGTTTGTTGTAATCAGCCATAACCCTCTGAACTAATACCGCCATTGCTTCTCTGAGTCTTTTGGTCCTCTGCCTCGTAATTGGCCCTTCTGGTACTTGTAATGGGTCTTTTGCTTTGTTGTCGGCCTGGATCATGTCAAAAATCCTATTAACAACCTCGGTCTGGCCATCAGTTTGGGGGTGGCAAGCAGTAGAATACAAAAGTTTAGTTCCCAACTTACCCCATAAAACTTTCCAAAAGTGACAAAGGGATTTGACATCATGATCTGAAACTATACTCCGTGGAATCCCATGGAGTCGTACTACTTCTCTAAGGAACAAGTTAGGAATGTTAGTGGCTTCATCAATTTTATGACATGCTATAAAGTGTGCCATCTTACTAAACCTATCAACCACTACAAAGATGGAATCTCTACCCTTCTTAGTCATAGGTAGACCCAAGATAAAGTCCATCGATACATCTACCCATGGCTCACTAGGTATATGCAATGGTGTATACAACCCATGAGGCATAACCTTAGATTAGCCGTTACAAGTTAAGCATTTATCAACAAACGCTCAATAGGTTCTCCGAATTTAGGCCAAATAAAATGTTCACTCAATACCCTAAGTTTTGGCAAGCCAAAGTGCCCCATTTAAACCTCCCTCATGTGCTTCCCTCACTAAACAACTCACGAATACTAAAACAGAAATGCATAATCTAATTTTTTTTTTGGATAAAGTAAGGTTATTAACCAAAAGAAAACTATACAAGAGCAAAGGGCATGACAAGAAACCCACTTGGATTCGAAATCCAAGCAAACCCCAAGCAACAGACAGAACCCCAAGAACCGCGAATTTGATTTTGTAGGAAAAAAAACCCTTCCAAGGCCACAAAAAAGACCCACAAAGAACTTCCATTGAGAACCTTTAAGATGAATCCTTGTAGTGTTTTGCTAGCAATGGAGACGCCACTAAGTGTGCCAAACTTAGATAAGTCGATTCAAACTTGAAAAGGGGAATCCCTCCCTTACAATAATTTGGCCATAGCCAAAGCTTTAAGCTTTTGAGTTTACAATTTCGTTCATTTTTTTCAAATGAAGAAGAAAGTAAGCTTAAATAGTGTTACAAAAAGAAACCTTAAAGGCGTAAAGACAACAATGCCCCTAAAAACGAAATTACACAAATATCAAGTCTTTAAGTCTTCAAAAGCCTAGGAAGCTTTATTCTAAACTGATTTGGGCCAAATGAAATGGCTTTGGGCCCTTTCCATCGAAGCCCACATGCATCTCTATTTGTTTGTTGCAGTCGGCCATAAAACTCTGAACTAATCCCGCCATTGCTTCTCTGAGTCTTTTGGTCCTCTGCCTCGTAATTGGCCCTTCTGGTACTTGTAATGCGTCCTTTGTTTTGTGTCGGCCTGGATCATGTCATCCCCTCCCTCTTGAAAAGGATTCGACCTCGAATCTGTACCTGCATCAAAAGAGTTAAGTCAGAAACATTAAATGTAGCAGACACATTATACTTACCTTGTAAATCCAGCTTGTATGCATTGTCATTAATCCGTTCCAAAACTTGAAATGGACCATCCCCTCTCGGTTGTAGCTTAGATTTACGTTGTTCAGGAAATCTCTCCTTGCGCATGTGTAACCAAACCCAATCTCCAGGCTGAAATACCACACGCTTTCTTCCCTTATTAGCATGAGAAGCATATTGCTCATTCTTCCGTTGTATTTGCTCTCTTGCTTTCTCATGTATGTGCTTCACCAAATCGGCTTTCCTTTTCCATCTAGCCCCGCATGCTCATCAACAGGCAAAGGTAACAAATCCAATGGAGTTAGTGGCTGAAAACCATAAACAATTTCAAAAGGTGTGAAAATGATGTAGAAGAATGAATGCTACGATTATATGCAAACTCAATAAATGGCAAACAATCTTCCCAACTCTTCAAATTCTTGCCAACTATAGTGCGCAATAATTGAGATAAAGTCCTATTAACGACCTCTGTTTGTCCATCAGTCTGTGGATGACATGTGGTAGAATACAATAGTTTGGTGCCTAGTTTAGCCCACAACACCTTCCAAAAATGGCTAAGGAACTTAACATCTCTATCAGATACAATACTCCTAGGTATACCATGGAGTCGCACCTATGTCTCTGAAAAATAAATCTGCAATGTTTGTAGCATCATCGGTTTTATGACATGCAATGAAATGAGCCATTTTACTAAACCTATCAACTACAATAAGATTGAATCTCTACCCCTCTTTGTCCTAGGCAAACCTAACACAAAATCCATCGATATATCAACCCAGGGTTCACTAGGTACAGGCAAAGGAGTATACAAACCATGTGGCATTAATTTAGATTTAGCATGCTTACATGTTAGACACTTATCACAAATACGCTCAACATCACGTTTCATTTTAGGCCATATAAAAGTGCTCATGTAAAATAGCTAAAGTCTTAGTAATCCCAAAATGCCCCATCAAACCTCCCCCATGCGCTTCCTTCACAAGCAACTCACGCATACTACAAGCAGGAACACACAACCTGTTCGCTTTAAATAAGAATCCGTCATGAATGTAAAACTTTCCAAAAGATGACTTTGCACAAGTAGCAAAAATCTCACCAAAATCAGAATCACACTCATATAATTCCTTAATCAAATCAAATCCCAACATCCGTGCATGCATTGAAGTAAGTAAAACATACCTGCGAGATAATGCATCGGCCACTATGTTTTCTTTACCTTGCTTGTAGCGTATAACATATGGAAATGACTCAACGAATTCCATCCATTTTGCGTGTCGCTTATTCAGCTTACCTTGACCCTTCAAGTGTTTTAATGATTCATGGTCGGTGTGGATCACGAACTCTTTAGGCCACAAGTAGTGCTTCCATGTCTCAAGTGCTCTCACAAGCGCATATAACTCTTTGTCATACGTGGGGTACCTCAAAGCTGCTCCATTCAGCTTCTCACTAAAATAGGCTATTGGCCGCTTTTCTTGCATGAGAACTGCTCCAATACCTAACCCTGATGCGTCGCACTCATCTCAAATGTCTTCTCGAAGTTGGGTAGTGCTAAAATGGGTGCACTGCATAACTTCGCTTTAAGGTCTGGAATGCTCGCTCTTGCGCCTCGCCCCATTGAAAACCAACTGTCTTCTTTACTACCTCAGTCAATGACGCGGCAATTACTGAAGTCCTTGACAAATTCTCTCCATAGAAGCTCGCTAACCCATGAAAGCTTCGGACTTCTGTCACTGTAGTTGGTGTAGGCCATTCCTAATTGCCTTTACCTTCTCCACATCTACCTCGATGCCATCTGCACTCACAACAAAGCCAAGAAAAACAATTATATCCATGCAAAATGTGCATTTGTCAGAGTTAGCATACAATTGTTCTTTTCGTAAAACATCAAGTACATGCTCCAAATGCATTACATGCTCATCTACTGTTTTACTATAAACTAAGATGTCAACAAAATAAACCACAACAAACTTACCTAAAAATGCACGCATAACATGATTCATCAATCTCATAAATGTGCTAGGAGCGTTTGAGAGACCAAATGGCATAACTAACCATTCATACAAGCCATACTTAGTCTTAAATGCAGTCTTCCACTCATCTCCCTCTCTCATGCGAATTTGATGGTATCCATTCTTTAAGTCAATCTTACTAAAAATTTTGGAACCATGCAATTCATCCAACATGTCATCTAGTCTAGGAATGGGGTGACGATACTTTTACCGTAATATTGTTGATAGCTCGACAATCAACGCACATACGCCACGTCCCATCTTTCTTAGGAACTAGAAGTACTGGTACTGCACAAGGGCTCATGCTTTCCCTTACATACCCCTTATCATCAATTCCCGTACTTGCCTTTGTAGCTCCTTTGTCTCCTCGGGATTGCTCCTATAAGCCGGTCTGTTAGGAATGATTGCTCCAGGTTTGAAGCCTATCTGGTGCTCAATACCTCTAATGGGTGGAAGCCCACTAGGTATGTCCTCTGTGAGTACGTCACTGTAATCCTGCAAAAGAGATGAAATACACAAAGAAGTAAATGGAGACTAACAATAGCATGATCTTGCTAGCCTTGAACGCTTTCCTCGCTTCACCCTCACCCATGTAGAAACTCTTTTTAACTCTCCCTTTTGTTTCCCCCTCACGTTCACTCACACCCCCCTTGGAAACTCCCACGGCCTTGGCCTTATTTTTCTCACCAGATACAACACTCTTACTAGTTTCGCCCAAAGTGGTGTTTCCCTTCGCTCTCTCTTTGTCACGTTCAAGTTGCAACTTAACCTGATCTTCAATGACTTGTGCAGGTGTAAGTGGGTATAATGTAATGGGTTTTCCCTTATGCTGAAAAGAGTACTTGTTCTTGAACCCATCATGAATAACCTTCTTATCAAACTGCCACGGTCTGCCCAAAAGAATATGTCCGGCATGCATCGGTATCACATCACATAGGACATCATCCGTGTATGGCCCAATGGTAAAGCTCAACAGTACCTACTTTGTCACACTTATCTCCCCACAATCATTTAACCACTGTAACTTGTAAGGCTTCGGGTGTCTCAAGCAGCTCAACCCCAATCGCTCAATCAAAGCTGTGCTAGCAACATTAGTACAACTGCCCCCATCTATGATCATACTACACCCCATGCCATTCACACGGCACCTAGTATGGAATATATTCTCCCTCTGCTGCACACTCTCATCCTCTACAACATGTGCACTCAAAGCACGCTTGACAACTAAGGATAAGTTATCCAGCAGGTATGCAGCTCCCTCATGGTCACTGCATCCTCCAACTCTGGCATCTCCTCCTCAACCTCACTATCGGTAGAGTACACCTCTCCACTCTTTTTATCAATCACTAAGGTACGCCTATTGGGACATTGTGAAGCATAGTGTCCCATGCCCAAACATTTGAAACACTTTACATCCTTAGTTCTAGTAGTTACTCCCTCAGGTTTTGGTCTAGTCTTGATCGGTTCTGCAGCCTCTTTACCCTTGGCACTAGGTTCGGCCCTAGGCTTATTAAAGCCTCCACTGAATTCGCCCCTAGGCTTGTCAAAGCCTCCATCTCGCTTCTCATTCGGAACCCATTCCCCTTTCCATGCAGAAGTAGCCTGAGTACCAAATCTGGATGTTGACTTTTTCTTGAGTTGCCTTTCTATCTTGATAGCCATGTGAAGCATATCCTCCAAATCAACATAATGATGCAACTCCACCATGTTTGCAATCTCTCTATTCAAGCCCCCTAGAAACCGTGCCATAGTAGCTTCTGCATCCTCAACTACATTTGCCCTGATCATGGAAACTTCCATCTCTGTGTAATAATCCTCAACACTTTTGGTTCCCTGATACAGATGTTGTAGTTTCTGATACAACTCCCTATAGTAATGGCTGGGTATAAATCTCTTTCTCATGAGACCCCTAAGTTCTGCCCATGTCTGAACCAGTCTCTCATAGTTTCTCCTCCGAGTAGAGACAAGCTGATCCCACCAAATCATAGCATAATCGGTAAACTAAATTGCTGCCAGATTGATCTTCTTCTCGTCTGAGTAGTGATGACAGTTGAAAATCAATTCTATTTTCTTTTCCCATTCTAAATAAGCTTCAGGATCATTCTTGCCTTGGAATGTTGGTATCTTGATCTTGATGCTACCTAGATCACCATCTACATCTCCTCGCCTACCATATCCTCTCCGATCATAATCCCCCTCTTCTGGCATCAAATGCACCTCTATCATCAAACCGTCTATCCCTCCTATCATTCCTCCTATCAAACCTCCTATTAGGCCTCCTATCTTGCCCAGGCTGAAATCTCTACTCCACATCATCAAAACCATCAGAATCATCAAACTCATTTTCAGCTTCCTCTTCATCTGGTGGTACATACTGTGGTGGTACACGGCGAGGTGGCACATTGTGAGGTGGTGGTACATTCTGAGGTGGTGGTACTCTGGGACCGCTACCAGTTTGAATACTCTCTACACTGTTGGACTATCTCTCCAAAGTAGTATTCTTGTTCTCCATCATATCTGTAAATTTCCTATCCAAAGCCTCAAGCTTTTCATCAGTAGTTAGAACTGCCATCTCAACACTAAACAAACAGATTAGAAATAACAAGAAAGTGAAGGAAATATCAAATCCTCACAATCTCACGTGTTTACACTCGAATGATATCACTCCACTCGTGTTTGCACTCTATTGGCTTTTACCCGATACTGTGCTCACAATCACTGCCTTTTACCACTCTTGAGTTCGTCATCAATTCAAATGTGAACCACACTCAATTCAAGAATACAAACCAAATGTAGTCCTCAAGCTAGCACGAAACACAACGGACCCAACAATATATATATATATATAGGGCAGGCGGAAAACAAAATAAGAACAGGAATAGTAATGACGGAGACTCAATCAATAATACTTAAACTAGAGTAATTAGAAATAAGGAGTAAACAATTAGCACAATGGAAAAAAAAATAAGCATGTAAATTCACGGTCGTATACAATTTCGGGAGAAAATTTGGCACCTTTATAAAAATTTTGATGGAATACCCTCCACGGGCACCTAAATGATAATGTGGAACAAACTAGATTCAACCAAAAATTTTCACTTTTTTACTCAATTTTTTGGTGGAATACCCTCCACGGAGACTCAATTTTTTTTTTGCTCAAGTGATCACTATCACTCAAGTCCCTTTTTCTTTTCTTTCTTTTTTTTTTGATAACGTCAGATGCTAAATGTGGTTCTGATTTCAAAGGCTGGTTTTCAAAGTTGATTTCAGAGTCTGATGAGGGTCTCAATTCAGAGGCTGCTGGTAAGTGTCTGATTTCAGGGTCTGAATTCAGAGGCTAATTTTCAGAGGTTACTGGTCAGGGTCTGATTTCAGAGGCTACTGGTCTGGGTCTGATTTCAGAGGCTAAGTTTCAGGGTCTGATCTCAGAGTCTGATTTCAGAGGCAGATTTCAAAGGTTATGATTTAGGTCTGATTTCAGAAGCTAAGATTTCAGGGTCTGATTTCACACTTCACTAGGGTTTAGAAACAAAACACAGCAGCCAAGAACATGCTTATTTCTTAAACATATGCTAAAGAACAGAATGACTATGACGAACTGATAGGAAGAACAAAACAGAAACCCAGAACTGGAAAAAGTAATAAAGATGAACTAATATACAACTAGGATGAACTGACAGGAAGAACAGAACAAAAAGATTCAGAACTGGAAAATGATAAAAGATGAACTAATATGCAGAAATACAAAACCAGATCCAGAATATAAACAAAACAAAAACAGAAACAAGATCCAACAAGAACTGAAACGAAAATAACAAAGAACAAAATAAAAACTGAATCAAACAAAAGGAAGATAGAAAAAATCAGACCTTGGAACCCTGAGCTCTAGATACCAAATGACAAGAAACCCACTTGGATTCGAAATCCAAGCAAACCCCAAGAAACGGACAGAACCCCAAGAACCGCGAATTTGATTTTGTAGGAACAAAAACCCTTCCAAGGCCACAAAGAAGACCACAAAGAACTTGCCCTTGAGAACCTTTAAGATGAATCCTTGTAGTGTTTTGCTAGCAATGGAGACGCCACTAAGTGTGCCAAACTTAGATAAGTCGATTCAAACTTGAAAAGGGGAATCCCTCCCTTACAATAATTCGGCCATAGCCAAAGTTTTAAGCTTTTGATTTTACAATTTCGTTCATTTTTTTCAAATGAAGAAGAAAGTAAGCTTAAATAGTGTTACAAAAAGAATCCTAAAGGTGTAAAGTCAATAATGCCCCTAAAAACGAAATTACACAAATATCAAGTCTTTAAGTCTTCAAAACTGATTTGGGCCAAACGAAATGCCTTTGGGCCCTTTACATCAAAGCCCACATGCATCTCTATTTGTTTGTTGCAGTCGGCCATAAAACTTTGAACAAATCCCTCCATTGCTTCTCTGAGTCTTTTGGTCCTCTGCCTCGTAATTGGACCTTCTGGTACTTGTAATGCGTCCTTTGTTTTGTTGTCAGCCTGGATCATGTCAGGGCATACCCCAGACAACTAGAGAGGACATGCCCTCATAGAAGAAAAGCCGAAAGGCTACAAGTAAAAGAAGATCAACAGAAAATGTCATCGGGCAAGTGACATGATAGGTGAAGCCATTTATTGTCATAAGATGGATTCACCTTCCGTAAAAAGCTAGCACGAATCCGAACATCAAAAACAATAATCTATTCTCCCTAAACAGAAACCCATCATGTTGGTAGAATTTACTAAAAAAAGACTTTTCACATGTAGCATAGATAGTACTAATGACATGATCCAGGCCGACAACAAAGCAAAAGACCCATTACAAGTACTAGAAGGGCCAATTATGAGGCAGAGGACCAAAAGACTCAAAGAAGCAATGGCGGGATTAGTTCAGAGTTTTATGGCCGACTGCAACAAACAAAAAGAGACGCATGTGGGTTTGATGGAAAGGGCCCAAAGCCATTTCACTTGGCCTAAATCAGTTTAGAATAAAGCTTCCTAGGCATTTGAAGACCTAAAGACTTGGTATTTTGTAATTTCGTATTTAGGGGCATTGTTGTCTTTATGCCTTTAGGGTTTCTTTTGTATGACTATTTAAGCTTTCTTTCTTTTTCATTTGAAAAAACAATCAACGAAATTTATAAAACTCAAAAGCTTAAAGCTTTGGCTCTGGCCGAATTCTTGTAAGGGAGGGATTCCCCTTTTCAAGTTTGAATCACTTATCTATGTTTTGGCAAACTTAGTGGCGTCTCCATTGCTAGCAAAAAACTACAAGGATTCATCTTAAAGGTTCTCAAGGGCAAGTTCTTTGTGGCCTTGGAAGGGTTTTGTTTCTACAAAATCAAATTCGCGGTTCTTGGGGTTCTGTCCGTTGCTTGGGGTTTGCTTGGATTTCGAATCCAAGTGGGTTTCTTGTCATTTGGTATCTAGAGCTCAGGGTTCCAAGGTCTGATTTTTTCTATCTTTCCTTTTGTTTGATTCAGTTTTTTATTTTGTTCTTTGTTATTTTCGTTTCAGTTCTTGTTGGATCTTGTTTCTATTTTTGTTTTGTTTATATTCTGGATCTGGTTTTGTATTTCTGCATATTAGTTCATCTTTTATCATTTTCCAGTTCTGAATCTTTTTGTTCTGTTCTTCCTGTCAGTTCATCCTAGTTGTATATTAGTTCATCTTTATTACTTTTTCCAGTTCTGGGTTTCTGTTTTGTTCTTCCTATCAGTTCGTCATAGTCATTCTGTTCTTTAGCATATGTTTAAGAAATAAGCATGTTCTTGGCTGCTGTGTGTTTTGTTTCTAAACCCTAGTGAAGTGTGAAATCAGACCCAGACCAGTAGCCTCTGAAATCAGACCCTGACCAGTAACCTCTGAAAATTAGCCTCTGAATTCAGACCCTGAAATCAGACACTTACCAGCAGCCTCTGAATTGAGACCCTCATCAGACTCTGAAATCAAGCTTTGAAAACCAGCCTTTGAAATCAGAACCACATTTAGCATCTGACGTTATCAAAAAAAAAAGAAAGAAAAGAAAAAGGGACTTGAGTGATAGTGATCACTTGAGCAAAAAAAAAAATTGAGTCTCCGTGGAGGGTATTCCACCAAAAAATTGAGTAAAAAAGTGAAAATTTTTGGTTGAATCTAGTTTGTTCCACATTATCATTTAGGTGCCCGTGGAGGGTATTCCATCAAAATTTTTATAAAGGTGCCAAATTTTCTCCCGAAATTGTATACGACCGTGAATTTACATGCTTATTTTTTTTCCATTGTGCTAATTGTTTACTCCTTATTTCTAATTACTCTAGTTTAAGTATTATTGATTGAGTCTCCGTCATTACTATTCCTGTTCTTATTTTGTTTTCCGCCTGCCCTATATATATATATATATATATTGTTGGGTCCGTTGTGTTTCGTGCTAGCTTGAGGACTACATTTGGTTTGTATTCTTGAATTGAGTGTGGTTCACATTTGAATTGATGACGAACTCAAGAGTGGTAAAAGGCAGTGATTGTGAGCACAGTATCGGGTAAAAGCCAAATAGAGTGCAAACATGAGTGGAGTGATATCATTCGAGTGTAAACACGTGAGATTGTGAGGATTTAGATATTTCCTTCACTTTCTTGTTATTTCTAATCTGTTTGTTTAGTGTTGAGATGGCAGTTCTAACTACTGATGAAAAGCTTGAGGCTTTGGATAGGAAATTTACAGATATGATGGAGAACAAGAATACTACTTTGGAGAGATAGTCCAACAGTGTAGAGAGTATTCAAACTGGTAGCGGTCCTAGAGTACCACCACCTCAGAATGTACCACCACCTCACAATGTGCCACCTCGCCGTGTACCACCACAGTATGTACCACCAGATTTAGAGGAAGCTGAAAATGAGTTTGATGATTCTGATGGTTTTGATGATGTGGAGTAGAGATTTCAGCCTGGGCAAGATAGGAGGCCTAATAGGAGGTTTGATAGGAGGAATGATAGGAGGGATAGGCGATTTGATGATAGAGGTGCATTTGATGCCAGAAGAGGGGATTATGATAGGAGGGGATATGGTAGACGAGGAGATGTTGATGGTGATCTAGGTAGCATCAAGATCAAGATACCAACATTTCACGGCAAGAATGACCCTGAAGCTTATTTAGAATGGGAAAGGAAAATAGAATTGATTTTCAACTGTCATCACTACTCAGACGAGAAGAAGATCAATCTGGCAGCAATTTAGTTTACCGATTATGCTATGATTTGGTGGGATCAGCTTGTCACTACTCGGAGGAGAAATTATGAGAGGCCGGTTCAGACATGGGCAGAACTTAGAGGTCTTATGAGAAAACGATTTATACCCAGCCATTACTATAGGGAATTGTATCAGAAACTACAACATATGTATCAGGGGACCAAAAGTGTTGAGGACTATTACACAGAGATGGAAGTTTCCATGATCAGGGCAAATGTAGTTGAGGATGCAGATGCTACTATGGCACGGTTTCTAGGGGGATTGAATAGAGAGATTGCAAACATGGTGGAGTTGCATCATTATGTTGATTTGGAGGATATGCTTCACATGGCTATCAAGGTAGAAAGGCAACTCAAGAAAAGGTCAACATCCAGATTTGGTACTCGGGCTACTTCTGCATGGAAGGGAAAATGGGTTACGAATGAGAAGCGAGATGGATGCTTTGACAAGCCTAGAGGCGAGTTCAGTCGAGGCTTTAATAAGCCTAGGGCCGAACCTAGTGCCAAGGGTAAAGAGGCTGCAGAACCGAGCAAAACTAGACCAAAACCTGAGGGTGCACCTGCTAGAACTAAGGATGTCAAGTGTTTCAAGTGTTTGGGCATGGGACACTATGCTTCACAATGTCCCAATAGGCGTACCTTAGTGATTGATAAGAAGAGTGGAGAGGTTTACTCTACCGATAGTGAGGTCGAGGAGGAGATGCAGAAGTTGGAGGATGCTAGTGACCATGAGGGAGCTACATACCCGCTGAATAACTTATCCTTAGTTGTCAAGCGTGCTTTGAGTTATCCAAAAAAAGTCTCATATTTATTTTACTAACTCTGACTATTTGCTTCCTGTGTCTATTTCATCTCTTTTGCAGGATTACAGTGACATACTGACAGAGGACATACCTAGTGGGCTTCCACCCATTAGAGGTATTGAGCACCAGATAGACTTCATACCTAGAGCAGTCATTCCTAACAGACCAGCTTATAGGAGCAATCCCGAGGAGACAAATGAGCTACAAAGGCAAGTACGTGAGTTGATGGAGAAGGGGTATGTAAGGGAAAGCATGAGTCCTTGTGCAGTACCCGTGCTTCTAGTTCGTAAGAAAGATGGGACGTGGCGTATGTGCGTTGATGGCCGAGCTATCAACAATATTACGGTAAAGTATCGTCACCCCATTCGTAGACTAGATGACATATTGGATGAATTGCATGGTTCCAAAATTTTTAGTAAGATTGACTTAAAGAGTGGATACCATCAAATTCGCATGAGAGAGGGAGATGAGTGGAAAACTGCATTTAAGACTAAGTATGGCTTGTATGAATGGTTAATTATGCCATTTGGTCTTTCAAACGCACCTAGTACATTTATGAGATTGATGAATCATGTTATGCGTGCATTTTTAGGTAAGTTTGTTGTGGTTTATTTTGATGACATCTTAGTTTACAGTAAAACAGTAGATGAGCATGTTATGCATTTGAAGCATGTTCTTGATGTGTTAAGGCAAGAAAAACTGTATGCTAACTTTGATAAGTGCACTTTTTGTATGGATAGAATTGTTTTCCTTGGATTTGTTGTGAGTGTAGATGGCATCGAGGTCGATTTAGAAAAGGTGAAGGCAATTCAGGATTGGCCAACACCAACAACAGTGACAGAAGTCAGAAGCTTCCATGGATTAGCAAGCTTCTACCGTAGATTTGTTAAAGACTTCAGTAGTATTGCAGCACCATTGACTGAAGTAGTGAAGAAGACTGTTGGCTTCAAATGGGGTGAAGAGCAGGAGCGTGCATTCCAGGATCTGAAAATGAAGTTGTGCAGAGCACCAGTCTTGGCACTACCCAACTTTGAGAAGACATTTGAGATTGAGTGTGACGAATCCGGATAGGCATTGGAGTGGTTCTTATGCAAGAAAAGCGACCAATAGCTTACTTTAGTGAGAAGCTGAATGGAGCAGTTTTGAGGTACCCCACATATGACAAGGAGTTGTATGCGCTAGTGCGAGCCCTTGAGACTTGGCAGCATTATTTGTGGCCTCGAGAGTTTGTCATCCATACAGATCATGAATCATTGAAGCATCTGAAGGGCCAAGGTAAGCTGAACAAACGACACGCAAAATGGTTAGAGTTTGTTGAGACATTTCCATACGTAATCCGCTACAAACAATGTAAGGAATGACTTTCTGTTATTTAGCATATGTTGAAGAAATAAGCTAAATGGAATGACTTTCGGGATTGCTCCTATAAGCTGGTCTGTTAGGAATGATTGATCCAGGTATGAAGTCTATCTGGTGCTCAATACCTCTAATGGGTGGAAGCCCACTAGGTATGTCCTCTGTCAGTACGTCACTATAATCCTGCAAAAGAGATAAAATAGACACAGGAAGCAAAGGGTCAGTGTTAGCAAAATAAATATGAGACTCCTTATAGACTAACAATAGCATGAGCTTGCTAGCCTTGAACTCTTTCCTCGCTTCACCCTCACCCATGTAGGAACTCTTTTTAACTCTCCCTTTTGTTTCCCCCTCACGTGCACTCACATTCCCCTTGGGAACTCCCACGGCCTTGGCCGTATTTTTCTCACCAGATACATCACTCTCACTAGTCTCACCCAAGGTGGTGTTTCCCTTCGCTCTCTCTTTGTCACGCTCAAGTTGCAACTTAACCTGATCTTCATGGACTTGTGCAGGTGTAAGTGGGTATAATATAATGGACCTTATGCTGAAAAGAGTACTTGTTCTTGAACCCATCATGAATAACCTTCTTATCAAACTGCCACGGTCGGCCCAAAAGAATATGTACTGTATGCATCGGTATCACATCACATAGGACATCATCTTGTGTATGGCCCAATGGTAAAGCTCAACAATACCTGCTTTGTCACACTTATTTCCCCACAATCATTTAACCACTGCAACTTGTAAGGCTTCGGGTGTCTCAAGCAACTCAACCCCAATCGCTCAATCAAAGCTGTGCTAGCAACATTAGTACAACTGCCCCCATCTATGATCATACTACACCCCTTGCCATTCACACGACACCTAGTATGGAATATGTTCTCCCTCTGCTGCACACTCTCATCCTCTACAACATGTGCACTCAAAGCACGCTTGACAACTAAGGATAAGTTATTCAGCGGGTATGCAGCTCCCTCATGGTCACTAGCATCCTCCAACTTCTGCATCTCCTCCTCAACCTCACTATCGGTAGAGTACACCTCTCCACTCTTTTAGCAATCACTAAGGTACGCCTATTGGGACATTGTGAAGCATTGTGTCCCATGCCCAAACATTTGAAATACTTTACATCATTAGTTCTAGTAGCTGCACCCTCAGGTTTTGGTCTAGTTTTGCTCGGTTCTGCAGCCTCTTTACCCTTGGCACTAGGTTCGGCCCTAGGCTTATTAAAGCCTCCACTGAACTCGCCTCTAGGCTTGTCAAAACCTCCATCTAGCTTCTCATTCGGAACCCATTTTCCCTTCCATGCAGAAGTAGCCTGAGTACCTAATCTGGATGTTAACCTTTCCTTGAGTTGCCTTTCTACCTTGATAGCTATGTGAAGCATATCCTCCAAATCAACATAGTGATGCAACTCCACCATGTTTGCAAACTCTCTATTCAATCCCCCTAGAAACCGTGCCATAATAGCTTCTACATCCTCAACTACATTTGCCCTGATCATGGCAACTTCCATCTCGGTGTAATAGTCATCAACACTCTTGGTCCCCTGATACATATGTTGTAGTTTCTGATACAATTCCCTATAGTAATGGCAGGGTATAAATCTCTTTCTCATGAGACCTCTAAGTTCTGCCCATGTCTGAACCGGTCTCCTATAATTTCTCCTCCGAGTTGAGACAAGCTGATCCCACCAAATCATAGCATAATCGGTAAACTAAATTGCTGCCAGATTGATATTCTTCTCGGTTGAGTAGTGATGACAGTTGAAAATCAATTCTATTTTCTTTTCCCATTCTAAATAAGCTTCATGATCATTTTTGCCTTGGAATGTTGGTATCTTGATCTTGATGCTACCTTGATCAACATCTACATCTCCTCGTCTACCATATCCCCTCCTATCATAATCCCCTCTTCTGGCATCAAATGCACCTCTATCATCAAACCGTCTATCCCTCATATCATTCCTCCTATCAAACTTCATATTAGGCCTCCTATCATGCCCAGGCTGAAATCTCTCCTCACATCATCAAGACCATCAGAATCGTCAAACTCATTTTTAGCTTCCTCTTTATCTGGCGATACATACTGTGGTGGTACACGGCGAGGTGGCACATTATGAGGTGGTGGTACATTCTGAGGTGGTGGTATATGCTGGGGTGGTGGTGCTCTGGGAACACTACCAGTTTGAATACTCTCTACACTCTTGGACAATCTCTCCAAAGCAGTATTCATGTTCTCCATCATATCTGTAATTTCCTATCCAAAGCCTCAAGATTTTCATCAGTGGTTAGACTGCCATCTCAACATTAAACAAACAGATTAGAAATAACAAAAAAGTAAAGAAAATATATAAATCCTCACAATCTCACCTGTTTACACTCGAATGATATCACTCCACTCGTGTTTGCAATCTATTGGCTTTTACCCGATATTGTGCTCACAATCACTGCCTTTTACCACTCTTGAGTTCTTCCTCAATTCAAATGTGAATCACACTCAATCCAAGAATACAAAACCAAGTGTATTCCTCAAGCTAGCATGAAACACAACGGACCCAATAATATATATATATAGGGCAGGCAGAAACAAAATACGAACAGGAAAAGCAATGACGAAGATTCAATCAATAATACTTAAGCTAGAGTAATTAGAATAAAGAAGTAAACAATTAGCTTGATGGAAAAAAAATAAGAATGTAAATTCACGGTCATATGCAATTTCAGGGGAAAATTTAGCACCTCTATAGAAATTTTGATGGAACACCCTCCACAGACACCTAAATGATAATATGGAACAAACTAAATTCAACCAAAAAATTTCACTTTTTTACTCTTTTTTTTATAACGTCAGATGTTGATACTATGGTTTTGATTTCAGAGGCTGATATAGGTTTTGATTTCAGAGGCTGGTTTTCAGGGTCTGATTTTAGAGGCTACTGGTCAAGGTCTGATTTCAGGGTCTGAATTCAGAGGCTAAGTTTCAGGGTCTGATTTCAGAGGCTAAGTTTCGGGGTCTGATTTCAGAGGTTAAGTTTCAGGGTATGATTTCAGAGTCTGAATCCGATGGTTTATTTTCTTTTTCTTTCTTTTTTTTCGCACTTCACTAGGGTTTTAGAAATAAATCACACAACCGCCAAAGAACATGCTTATTTATTCAACATATGCTAAAGAACATAATGTATATGATGAATTATATGAAGAACACAACAAAACCCAGATCCAAAAATAAACAAAGATTACGGAATGATATGAAAGAACAACAACAAAAACCCAGAACTGAAACATGATAAAAGATGAACTGATATGCAGAACACAATAAAACCATATCCAGAAATAAAAAAAACGAAAACAGAAACAAGATCAAACAAGAACTTAAACGAAAATAACAAAGAAAGAAAATAAAAATAGAATCAAACAAAAAGTAAAGATAGGAAAATCAGACCTTGGAACCCTGAGCTATAGATACCAAATGACAAGAAACCCACTTGGATTCGAAATCCAAGCAAACCCCAAGCAACGGACAGAACCCCAAGAACCGCGAATTTGATTCTGTAGGAACAAAACCCTTCCAAGGCCACAAAGAAGACCCACAAAGAACTTGCCCTTGAGAACCTTTAATATGATTTCTTGTAGTGTTTCGCTAGTAATGGAGACGCCACTAAGTTTTCCAAACTTAGATAAGTCGATTTTAACTTGAAAAGGGGAATCACTCCCTTACAAGAATTTGGCCATAGCCAAAAAGCATAAAGTTGCCATATTCTATCAAATTCGTTGATTGTTTCTAAAATGAAAAAGAAAGAAAGCTTAAATAGTGTTACAAAGAGAAACCCTAAAGGCATAAAGATAACAATGCCCCTAAAGGCTAAATTACAAAAATACCAAAGTCTTCAAGTCTTCAAAGGCCTGTGAAGCTTCATTCAAAACTGATTTGGGCCAAGTGAAGTGGCTTTGGGCCCTCTCTATTGAAGCCCACATGCGTCTCTATTTGTTTGTTACAATCGGCCATAAAACTCTGAACTAATCCCGCCATTGCTTATCTGAGTCTTTTGGTCCTCTGCCTCGTAATTGGCCATTCTGGTACTTGTAATGGGTCTTTTGCTTTGTTGTCGGCCAGGATCATGTCAGACCGCCCCTTTACAATATTGACTAAGCCTATTATGGGGATCATGTCATTGTCCAGAAATGACGAATGGGCCATCAGTAATCACGGTTGTGGGGATGGACTTGGAGATATCCAAAAGTATACAAATATGTCGTAACAAGGCATACCCTTTCTGGATGAAAGCCAGTACGGATATCGGTCTCATGCTTCTGGCATATTTGGATCATGTAGACATGGTACAGAGGTACGACGACGCTATCCGGGCTCACGGCCCGTTTGGGAGTACGAGTAGCCTGCGGGGGACTAAACCAGAGAATAAAGCAGTCGCCATCAAGTGTGAACTGAGAAATGATTTAAGGCCGCACTCACCCCTCGCAAGGGAAGACCTCAAACCGTTTGGTTCAGAATGGTCCCTTACTTATGCCAATTGTAATGAAAGGATTTATGAAATAGTATAACCAAGCCTTATGCAACACATACAAGATAATTTAATCAACACACAAGTTGCACACCCATAAACGTAAATAAAAAAAAAAAGACAAATGCATAATTCCATAGACATATTAAACAAAGAAGTGCAACAATATAAATAAATAATAATAATTGAAATGCTAGTAATAATGGCAAATAATCCAGTGCATAATATAAAAGAAATGATCAAAGAAGCAAGCATGCATAAAATATGATGAAATGAGGTATGTTCACTGTATGTGCGTTCGTGTAGCGTTCAGAAACACGTTCGAATGGTAAATAGAATGCATGCGTTCGTATAGCATTCGGAAACGTGTTCAAACAAAAATGAGGCAGTATGCATGCGTTCGTGTAGCGTTTGAGAACGCGTTCGAACGAGATTACTGAAGTGGTATCAAAATGACATAAACGTGTGCGTGAGCATTTTTAAAGCGATACGTAGAGTTGTATCCCAAGTACAGACCGCACTACCGTCCATTCGGATTCAGCTACGGAATTTATGTCTGGGTTTCCATCCGATATACCGCGAGAGGTAATACTCAAGAATTAACACAGTATGAATGCGAAGTGAAAAATGAAAAATGACAACCAAAAAAAGGCGAATAACAAGATCAACAGAAGAAGGGTGTGACCAAGAGCTTTGGCCAACGTCCAAATGGGATCTTGTATACCCGGCGCGACAAAACATTGTGGTAAAGGTAGCCTTTAGGTATTTCCCTCAAATGGAGGACCTTAATCCAACGCGATTAGCCATGCGCACCAAATGACGACGCAAAAGTAAATAGACGGAATAACATGTAGAAAGTAAATGACAGAATAATAAAAGAGATGCGACCAAGGCTGATATCTATATGGGACTTCGTATAGATATCGGCCAAAAACATCGTGGTAAATGTAGTCTTTAGGCATTTCCCTCAAACGAAGGACCTTTAATCCAACGCGATCAGCCATGCGCACTAGATTAACAATGCATAACTAAATAAAGCAATAACATGCAGAAAGTAAATAACGAAATAATAAAAGAGATGCGACCAAGGCCAACATCTATATGGGACCTCGTATGCCCGATTGAACGTATTTCATATTCAATCAAGTAAACTTCATCCGGCGCGCCAAAACATCAAGGTAAAGGTAGCCTTTAGGCATTTCCCTCAAACGGAGACCTTTAACCCAACATGATTAGCCCATGCACACTAGATTAACAATGCATAACTAAATAAAGCAATAACATGCAGAAAGTAAATAACGAAATAATAAAAGAGATGCGACCAAGGCCAACATCTATATGGGACCTCGTATGCCCGATTGAACGTATTTCATATTCAATCAAGTAAACTTCATCCGGCGCGGCAAAACATCAAGGTAAAGGTAGCCTTTAGGCATTTCCCTCAAACGGAGGACCTTTAACCCAACATGATTAGCCCATGCACACTAGATTAACAATGCATAAATAAATAAAGCAATAACATACGGAAAGTAGATAACGGAATAATAAAAGAGATACGACTAATGCCAACATCTATATGGGACCTCGTATGCCCGATTGAACATATTTCACATTCAATCAAGTATACTTCGTCCGACGCGGCAAAACATCGTGGTAAAGGTAGCCTTTAGGCATTTCCCTCGAATGGAGGACCTTTAACCCAACATGATTAGCCCATGCGCACTAGATAGCAATGTATGAATAAATAAAGCAATAACACGCAGAAAGTAAAATGACGAAATAATAAAACACAAATAATGAATGAACACAAAATTAAATAACAAAGTGAAATACGTGCTTAGAAGTTTCCCAAGCGGTACGTGGAGTTGTATCCCAAGTACAGACCGCACTACCATCCATTCGGATTCGGCTACGAAATTTATGTTTGGGTTTCCATCCGATATACCACAAGAGATAGCGCGCAATCATTAACCCAACATAAATAAAAATAATAGACGTGAACCTAAAGATGTATGCGAGGAAATAACAATTGATAACCGAAAAGATGAATGAAAAATAGGAAAGGGTGCCCTCAGGTCTTACCTTTTAAGTTGTTCTTTGGAAGTGCGTTGCGTCTTCACCGGAAGGGTTAATGTTCCGTAACTTTTCTGGTTCACTAGTTCACTATTTTGGGTCGTTGTTTTCTCTATTTTTGCTGCTGTTTCGGTCGCTATTTTGGACTATTTTAGGGTTGGTTTTTGGTGCGATTTAGGGCTCACGGCTTCATTGTTGTTTTGTGTATGTCGGTGATGATGGGGGGGCTGTTTTGTGCGTTGTTGTTTTCACGTGGAGCCGAGAAGGTGGGTGGCTGGTTTGTGTTTTGTATTGTCGGTCAAAAGGGGTAGTTTTTGTTGCTTTGTACGTGTTTGGGTTTGAGAGAGAGAGGGGTCTGCTGTTTATTTGGCCAAAAGTGTGTTTCTTAGTGGCTTGTTGTGTCGGTTAATTTGTGTTTTATGGCTGTGTGTGGTGTCAAGTTTATGTGTTCTACATGTGAGTGAAGGGTTTGCTCGGTTGTGGCTTCTTGTTTTATTCGGTTGGCTTCTTTGGTGTTTAGGTTTTGTTTATTTTTGTTTGGTGTTCACGTGTGCATGGCCTTTTGTTGGTTGGTGGGGGGGTTGCTTACGGAGTGTCTCAGCTGCAGGTTTGATTTTCTTTATGTTTTGGTTGATTAAGGTTTATTGGTTTGAAGCTTATTGAATCAGTGAGGGTTAGTTTTATGGGGTCTGTGTGTTTGAATTGGTCGGTTGGAAGGGGCTGTTGATTTGGGCTTAGTGGCTTGTGCTTGTTGTTTGATCGGTCTTAGGATGCCGTTTGTTTGTTGAGTCAGAGAGAGTTAAATGAAAACGAAATGTGAGAGTCTGAGAGGAGATAGCAGCCTTAGGGTTTGTGTTTTTGTGTGTCGAATGAGAGAGGGGAGGCTGCCGAGTCTTGTTTACCTATTAGGGTTTATTTGTTTGTTGCTGAATGGATGTAATCAAAATGAGAGAGAGTGCCTTGAAATGTTGGAGAAGAAAGGTGGACTAGAGAAAGGGAGAGAAGAGAGAGCGTGTGAGTGCCGTGAGAGAGGAAGTGTGAAGAAGGGAGTCAGAGTCTAAGAAAATGAGAGGAGCTTAGGGTTGGAATATGTTGTCTTTTATAATGGTGTGCTAGGGTTAGGGTTGTGCATGTGTTTTGTCTTGTATGGAAATAAATCAATCAAAAAAGGGATGTATTTCAATAAGTTATTTAGAGAAAGAAATTATTTATTTTTAGTGGGGATTAGATTCAAATATTTTTAATTTGGAAGGGGATTTGGAGGGATTTTGGCATGTGTTAAATGTGATTTGAATATTTTGGATTGGGCTTGGGTTTGTGATGTGGGCTTGGGGTGTGTGGCACTTTGTGGGTTGCATGGGTTTTAGATAGGTGCGTATAGGCATGTGGGCTTTTGTTGGTTGCGGGGGTTTTTGGGCCGAGGCTAACATTTAAAAACAGAGATCAATCGAGCGAACTCGAGGCTAAACAAATGAATTAAATTTGATGATGTATAATTTTTTTGAATTTCCCTTCTGACGTCCGTTTCCCGTGACTTCCGCAACTTATCGGGTAGTGCCTCCATACGAGGCTCATCATTGGGCTTCATGCAAAAATGCAGTGTCTACAGTCGTCCCCATTTTGATGGGGCTTGTGCAGTGTGTGACAGTGACAACCCTATCAAAGTTATGCATGTATTTTTACTTACCTGGCTCGTCAGCTGTTGCCGAACTTACCTGTTGTTTTGCGAGATGCTTCGAACTGAGTTGATTTGATGACGAGGTGCTTGACCCCTAGTTCATTCCCGAACCGTTACTTGATGAAAGATGGTTCATTCTCAAACCGTTACTGAGTTGAGGTGGTTCATTCCCGAACCGTTACTTGATGAGAGATGGTTCATTTTTGAACTTTTACTTGTGTTGAGATGGTTCATTTTTGAACCGTTACTTGATGAGAAATGGTTCATTTTTGAACCGTTACTTGATGAGAAATGGTTCTTTTGAACCGTTACTTGATCAGAGATGGTTCATTTTTGAACCGTTACTTGATGAGAGATGGTTCATTTTTGAACCGTTTCTTGATGAGAGATGGTTCATTTTTGAACCGTTACTTGATGAGAGATGGTTCATTTTTGAACCGTTACTGAATTGAGATGGTTCATTTTTGAACCGTTACTTGAGTTGAGATGGTTCATTTTTGAACCGTTACTTGATGAGAGATGGTTCATTTTTGAACCGTTACTTGAGTTGAGATGGTTCATTTTTGAACCGTTACTTGAGTTGATATGAGATGGTTCATTTTTGAACCGTTCCTGGGTTGAGATGGTTCATTTTTGAACCGTCACTGAGTTGAGATGGTTCAATTTTGAACCGTTACTGAATGTGAGATGGTTTATTTTTGAACCGTTACTGAATTGAGATGGTTTGCTGTCATTCCCAGCTTGCTCGTCTTTGCCATTTTTTTTCCAATAAAAAACATGCGAACAAAAAACAAAAATGCATGTATGTGACATATATGCATGTATGCATGTATGTATTTCCTATTCTGATGGGTTAGGCCTTCCTTGTGCTATTTGGTGCCCTTTGCCTATAAACGTCTTTGGTCGCCCCTGGGCCTGCTTATAGTTTCCTCCTGGCAATCCTACTACGGTGATTGCTCAGTTTTCTTTAGTCTCATGGCTCAAGATCTCGTTATGTCCCTTATTTGCGAGGTGGTAGACTGGTCGCCCCCAGACATGGTTTAGGTCTCTGCTCTCCACTCTGTTTGCACTAGGTCAAGGTAGACTATTAGTGTGGCATTTCATATCAACATACCCCATTACAGGCTATGAAATAGTCCCAATAGTTATACATATCATTGTCCTCAAAGAATGATCAGTAATGAGATCAGAGAACCTTCAAAACACTCGATGCAACTCAAATCCAAGTCTTTAAATAAATGATCTAAGCCAGACTCAAAGTGTGTGTGTGCAAAGGTTCATTTACAGCTTGATTCCTAGGTAAGCCAACTCAATGATTTTTTTAAAAAATTGGGTTCGATGGGTCAAACCAACCTAGATGTCTCAATTATACTATGCAATTGCTTTTCCGTGCTCAATATGTCATGGTTTTTTTTTCTTTTCTCTCTCTTTCTTTTTTTTTTTTTCAATTTTTTTTAACACACCTACCCTTTAAGGTAGCATTTCTCCTCATGGTGGTCCTAATACTCGCCCATGGGTAACTTCACGCTTATCGATTATAGGTGGTTTATATATATACTTTTCTTTTTCGAGACTTTTTTTTCAGCCATACCACACATCCTAACACAAGCAAAACAAGATAGACATCTAAGCAAACGGTCATTCACCGACTTGCAATTTCTTCAACTAGTCACCTTGCCGACTACTCAGGTTTTCACTGCTATAAACCTATGATTAAGTGCTCACGAGTCTAACCTTGATCAATTACTCAAATCATCAGATAAAAATGTATCAAGAACTTATCGTTTCTAAGGTTTCACCCCGAAGCAATCAATTTCATCATCAGACTTATGCTTAACTATTAAGGAATAGACTCGAACAAGTAGGCGGAATCAATGTCTTATGATTAATAAATGCGGGATCACAATTGAATAAGGTCAGGAAAACAAACATTTCCATGATTTGCAACTTTGTCTTCCCCCGTCTTCTTGCTTTCTTCGAACATCAGATTCTCCAACTGCAGTAGTTCTTTTTCCCATTTACTTCCCCCTTTTGCAACCTCCTCATTGTCACTATTCAAGAAGTTGTCCCAGAATTCCCCCCTCTACTCTGTCTCATCTTTACTACTATTGTCCCATATCCCCATTCGGGAAGTTTGGTGGTTATGAGTTTGGAGGACAAGGCTGTCAGGTAGGCTGAAGTTGACCATGTGGGTGGGTGGATGGTTTCTGTGTGAGTTGGGTTGTTCTTTTTCCAGGTCGGGTATTTTATGGGCATCAATGAGGTCTTGGATTTCATGCCTAAGGCGGGTGCATTTGTAAGTTTAATGGCCTTTTTGCTGGTGGAGGTAACAGTATAGGTTTAGGTAAAGGTAGCGTGGCACAAGGTTTGGAAGTGGTTTAGGTTCTAAGGGATTTAGGAGTCCTTGCCTTTTCAGCTCTTCAAACACCTCTGACAAAGGTCTACCAAAATTGGAGAATCGCCTATTTCTGATAGGGGTGACCTCAGAGGGAGTGGGCTTGGTCCTTGAAGGTCCCCCAATGGTCTTTCTATTCCGGTTGCAGTACTTCCTATTATTGACTATATGAGGTACGGTCAAACTGGCCACAGCGTTGGTCAAAACTTGTAGTTGCTCCGTAATTTTGGTTATTTTGGTCTCCAACTGATCCAGGCGAGAACCTTCATTGACTAACGTACTCATGCTCGCTAACCTCTTCTTGAAAAGTCTTCCTTATTCTCTAACCCAACAGATATCTATGATGGCTTTTAAAACTAGAAGTTAGCATGGCGCGTGTATGCATGCGATGCGTGAGATACATAAAATGTATGTGGTTATCAAAACAACATATATCCTTCCGACCTTATTCCTCCCACACTCGTGGCAAGTATATTTTTGTTCTAGGTATGGCTTATTTTATGCACCAATATGGAGTACACAAAATCATTCTCTCATATGCTACGGGGTGAACCTTGGTCGCCTCGGTCCCTTTCCATCGGTAAAAGACAAAGGCCGCCCATTTACAACATTGGCTAAGCCTATTATGGGATCGTGCCATTTTTTAGAAACGACGAATTGGGCTTTCGGCAACTGTGGTCATAGGGATGAACTTGGAAGCATCCAAAAGTGTGCAAATATGCCGTAACAAGACGTATCCTTCCTGGATGAAAGTCAGTGTGGATATCGGACTCATGCTTCTTGCATATTAGGATTATGATTGGATTTTCTAAGTCCATCAAGGCTTTCATACAAGTTGGCCCATTATCATTTCAAAGCATTCAATCATATTATTACGAGGTGCAAACTTGTCTCAGTTGAAAAAGGTCCAACAGGTTTACACTTTTGCGATAACGTGGCTAAACAACTTCAAATGATATGGGGCCCAAACACAAAGTGGCCCATCGGCATTTTGGAAGCTTTTGGCCCAATCGTCATAAGACATAAACTCGTCCAGTTTAAATGGCCTAACAAGTTCTTATCTTATGACGAGAAGTCCAACTGGATCCAAATGATGATGGTCCCAAACACAAGCATAATAGGGTGGCTTCTATGGGTCATACAACTATGGTTCACATGCGGGTTTATAGGAGTATAGATAAAGGCTCCCGCCGGCGAAGGGTTGCCCACAACTAGGTCTCCCCACTCAAGGGTTCGAGCGACCAAGTGAGCGCACCTTTTTTATACCCTAAGGTACGTGCCAACGAGTGATGATACCATATAACGATCTGCCGCCTCAAGCGAAAATGACTTCACGATGCATGATGCCATCAAGGTAAGAAAGGGTATGCAAAATATTTGAGACAAGGTTAAATAAAGCAAAAATCACAAACATTACAAGACATTATTTCGGGGCCGATTCTCTATCCCCAGTGGAGTCGCCAGACTGTAGACATGGTACAGAGGTACGGCAACGCTGTCCGGGCTCGCGGCCAGTTCGGGAGTACGGAGTAGCCCGCGGGGGACTAAATCAGAGAATAAAGGAGTAGCCACCCAGTGTGAATTGGGAAATGATTAAAGGCCGCACTCACCCCTCGCAATGGAAGACCTCAAACTATTGGGTTCATAATGGTCCCTTACTTATGCCAATTGTAATGAAAGGATTTATACAATAGTATAACCAAGCCTTATGCAATACATATAAGATAATTTAATCAACACACAAGTTTGCACACCCATAAATGTAAATAAATAAAAAAAGAAGACAAATACATAATTCCACAGACATATTAAACAAAGAGGTGCAAAAATGTAAATAATAATAATAATCGAAATGCTAATAATAATGGCAAATAATCCAGCGCATAATATAAAAGAAATGATCAAAGAAGCAAGCATGCATAAAATATGATGAAAAGAGGTATGTTTACTGTATGTGAGTTCGTGTAGCGTTCAGAAATGCGTTCGAACGGTAAACAGAATGTAGTGTTCGTATAGCGTTCGGAAACGCGTTCGAATGAAAATGAGGCAGAATGCATGCATTTGTGTAGCGTTTGAGAATGCGTTCGAACGAGATTACCAAAGTGGTATCTAAAATGACATAAACGCGTGCGCGAGCGTTTTTCAAATGGTATGTGGAGTTGTATCCCAAGTACATACCGCACTACCGTCCATTTGGATTCAGCTACGGAATTTATTTCTGGGTCTCCATCCGATATACCGCGAGAGGCAATACTCAAGCATTAACACAGTATGAATGCGAAGTGAAAATTGAATAATGACAACCAAAAAAAGGCGAATAACAAGATCAACAGAAGAAGGGTGTGACCAAGAGCTTTGGCCAACGTCCATATGAGATCTTGTATACCCGGCGCGGCAAAACATTGTGATAAAGGTAGCCTTTAGGCATTTCCCTCAAATGGAGGACCTTTAATCCAACGCGATTAGCCCATGCGCACCAAATGACGACGCAAAAGTAAATAGACGGATAAACATGCAGAAAGTAAATGACATAATAATAAAAGAGATGGGATCAAGGCCGACATCTATATGGGACTTCGTATGCCCGATTGAACGTACTTCACATTCAATCAAGTATAGTTTATCCGACGCGGCAAAACTTCGTGGTAAAGGTAGCCTTTAGGCATTTCCCTCAAATGGAGGACCTTTAATCCAACACGATCAGCCCATGCGCACTAGATTAACAATGCATAACTAAATAAAGCAATAACATGCGGAAAGTAAATAATGGAATAATAAAATAGATGCGACCAAGGCCAACAGCTATATGGGACCTCGTATGCCCGATTGAACGTATTTCACATTCAATCAAGTATACTTCATCCGTCGCGGCAAAACATCGTGGTAAGGTAGCCTTTAGGCATTTCCCTCAAACGGATGACCTTTACCCAACATGATTAGCCCATGCACACTAGATTAACAATGCGTAAATAAATAAAGTAATAACATGCAGAAAGTAGATAACGGAATAATAAAATAGATGCGACATATGCCAACATCTATATGGGACCTCGTATGCCCGATTGAACGTATTTCACATTCAATCAAGTATACTTCGTCCGGCGCGGCAAAACATCGTGGTAAAGATAGCATTTAGGCATTTCCCTAGATAAAATAAATAATAGATGTGAACCATAAAGATGCATGCGAGGAAATAACAATTGATAACCGAAAAGATGAATGAAAAATAGCAAAGGGTGCCCTCAGGTCTTACCTTTTAAGTTGCTTGCGGAAGTGCGTTGCGTAGTCACCGGAAGGTTATGTTCCGTAACTTTTCTGGTTCACTGTTTTGGGTCGCTATTTTCTCAGTTTTTACTACTGTTTATGTCGCTGTTTCTGCGATTGTTTTCTCTATTTTTTGTTGCGGTTTCAGTCGCTGTTTTGGACTGTTTTAGGGTTGGTTTTTGGTGCGATTTAGGGCTCACGGCTTCATTTGTTGTTTTGTGTATGTCGGTGGTGATGAGGGGGTCTGTTTTTTGCGTTGTTGTTTGCACGTGGAGCCGAGAAGGTGGGTGGCTGGTTTGTGTTTTCTATTGTCGTTCAAAAGGGGTAGTTTTTGTTTCTTTGTGCGTGTTTTGGTTTGAGAGAGAGAGGGGTCTGCGTTTTTATTGGCCAAAAGTGTGTTTCTTAGTGGCTTGTTGTGTCTGTTAATTTGTGTTTTATGGCTGTGTGTGGTGTCAAGTTTATGTGTTCTACGTGTGAGTGAAGGGTTTGCTCGGTTGTGGCTTCTTGTTTTATTCGGTTGGCTTCTTTGGTGTTTAGGTTTTGTTTATTTTTGTTTGGTGTTCACATGTGCATGGCCTTTTTTGTTGGTTGGTGAGGGTTGCTTACTGAGTGTCTCAGCTGCATGTTTGATTTTGTTTACGTTTTGGTTGATTTAAGGGTTATTGGTTTGAAGCTTATTGAATCAGTGAGGGTTAGTTTTGTGGGGTCTGTGTGTTTGAATTGGTCGGTTGGAAGGGGCTGCTGATTTGGGCTTAGTGGCTTGTGCTTGTTGTTTGATCGATCCTAGGATGTTGTTTGTTTGTTGAGTGAGAGAGAGCCAAATGAAAACGAAAAGTGAGAGTCTGAGAGGAGAGAGCAGTCTTAGGGTTTGTGTTTTCGTGTGTCGAATTAGAGAGGGGAGGCTGCCAAGTCTTGTTTAACTATTAGGGTTTATTTGTTTGTTGCCGAATGAATGTAATCAAAAGGAGTCAGAGTGCCTTGAGTTGTTGGAGAAGAAAGGTGGACTAGAGAAAATGAGAGAGGAGAGAGCGTGTGAGTGCCGTGAGAGAGGAAGTATGAAGAATGGAGTCAGAGTCTAAGGAAAATGAGAGGAGCTTAGGGTTTGCAATATGTTGTCTTTTATAATGGTGTGCTAGGGTTAGGGTTGTGCATGGGTTTTGTCTTGTAAGGAAATAAATCAAACAAAAAATGGATGTATTTCATTAAATTATTTAGGGAAATAAATTATGTATTTTTGGTGGGGATTAGATTCAAAATATTTTTATTTTGGAAGGGGAATTTGGAGGGATTTTGGCATGTGTTAAATGTGATTTGAATATTTTGGATTGGGCTTTGGTTTTGTGATGTGGGCTTGGGCGTGTGGCCCTTTGTGGTTTGTATGGGTTGCATGGGTTTTGGATAGGTGCGTATAGGCATGTGGGCTTTTGTTGGTTTCGGAGGTTTTGGGCCGAGGCTAACATTTTAAAACAGAGATCAATCGAGCGAACTCGAGGGTAAACAAATGAATTAAATTTGATGATGTATTAATTTTTTTGAATTTTCCCTTCCGACGTCCGTTTCCCGCGACTTCCATAACTTATCGGGTAGTGCCTCCATACTAGGCTCATCATTGGGCTTTATGTAAAAATGCAGTGTCTACAGATCATGTTTGGACTTTCTAAGCCTATCAAGGTTTTCATACATGTTGGCCCGTTATCATTTTAAAGCATTCAATCATATTATCGCGAGGTGCAAACTTGTCCCAGTTGAAAAGGCCCAACAGGTATACACTTTTGCGATAAGGTGGCTAAACAACATCAAATGATAGGGGGCCCAAACATAAAGTGGCCCATCATCATTTTGAAAACTTTTGGCCCAATCGTCATAAGATATAAACTCGTCCCAGTTTAAATGGCCCAACAAGTTCGTACCTTATGACGAGAAGTCCAAATGGATCCAAATGATGATGGTCCCAAACACAAGCATAAGGGGTACCTTCTATAGGACATATAACTATAGTTCATATGTGGGCTTATAGGGGTATGGATAAAGGCTCCCGCCGGCAAAGGGTTGCTCACAACTAGGTCTCCCCACTAAAGGGTTGAGTGACAAAGTGAGAGCGCCTTTTTTATACCCTAAGGTACGTGCCAACGAGTGATGATCATCTCATAACAATCCACCGCTTTGAGTGAAAGTGACTTCCCGATACATGACGCCATCAGGGTAAAAAAGGGTATGTAAAATATATGAGACTTGGTTAACCAAAGCCAAAGCCACAGACATTACAGGGCATTATTTTGGGGCCGATTCTCTATCCCCAGTGGAGTCACCAATATGTAGGAAGCGATCGCGGCACTGTGGGCTCGCAGCCCGTAGAGAGTACCGAATAGGCCGCGGGGGACTAAACCGGAGAATAAATGAGTCGCCACCCAACGTGAACTGGGAAATAATTTAAGGCCGCACTCACCCCTCGCAAGGGAAGACCTCAAACCGTTGGGTTTGGAATGGTCCCTTACTTATGCCAGTATAATGAACGGGTTCGCACAATGATATAACCAAGTCTCATGCAACACACGCAAGTTAATTCAAACAACATACAAGTTTGCACACCCATAAACATAAATATAAATGAAAGTGAATGCATAATTCCAAAAGCATAAACGAGGAAGTACGATAATGTAAATTATAATAACAGTAAAAGCGTTAATAATAAATACATATAATTAAGTGCATAATGCAAAATAAATAACTAAAAAGACGAAAATGCATAAAATATGAAGAAAGAGTCTGTCCAGCGTGTGCGTTCATGCATCGTTCGAGAATGCATTCGAACGGAATGAGACAGAATGCATGCGTTCGAATAGCGTTCGAAAACGCATTCGAACGGAGTGAGGTAGAATGCATAGTGAGACAGAACGCATGTATTCTGTCTCACTACGCATTCTACCTCACTCTGTTCGCATGCGTTCCCAGACGCTACACGAACGCATGCATTCTATCTCACTATGTATTCTACCTCACTCCGTTCGAACACGTTTTCGAATGCTATTCGAACGCATGCATTCTGTTTTATTCCGTTCGAACGCATTCTCGAACGCTGCACGAACACACACGCTGGACAAACTCTTTCTCATATTTTATGCATTTTCATCTCTTTAGTTATTTATTTTGCATTATGCACTTAATTATCTGCATTTATTATTAACGCTTTTACTGTTATTATAATTTACATTATCGTACTTCCTCATTTAATATGCTTTTGGAATTATGCATTCGCTTTCATTTATATTTATGTTTATGGGTGTTCAAACTTGTGTGATGTTTGAATTACCTTGCGTGTGTTGCATGAGACTTGGTTATATCATTGTGAACCCGTTCATTATACTGGCATAAATAAGGGATCATTCTGAACCCAATAGTTTGAGGTCTTCCCTTGCGAGGGGTGAGTACGGCCTTAAATCATTTCCCAGTTCACGCTGGGTGGTGACTCATTTATTCTCCGGTTTAGTCCCCCGTGGGCTATTCCGTACTCTCTACTGGCTGCGAGCCAACAATACCGAGGTCGCTTCCTACGCTCACCAATTACGAGTCCGTCATGATGGGTTCTCGTAGGTCCAATGCTGAGGTAAATGTTGCCGAATCTTCTAAATCTGGCAAAGAAGAAGAAAGGAAATTGGAAGGCTAAGGCAAAACCAATAAAAAAAACAACAACTACAAAGGCTCTAAAAGTGCCAATGCTAAGGAAAATATTTCCATTGTGAACAACAAGGGCATTGGAAAAGGAATTGTATGAAATACCTAGCTGAGCTCAAAGAGAAGAAGAACACAAGTAAAGATGATTTACTTGTTATTGAGTCTCTTTAAGTGGAAGATGATAAATTTCGCTTGGATAGTTGATTCTGGTGCCACTAACTATGTTTGTTGTTCTTTGCAGCTACTTGATTCATGGAAGGACCTTGCTGAAGGTAGTTTTACCATGAGAGTTGGGACAAGGGATGTTGTTTCAACTAGAGCAGTGAGAGTTTCCAATTTGAATTTTAATTAAAGTTTTTTATGTTTGAATGATGTGCTTTATATTCCTGGTTTTCGCAAGAACTTGATTTCTATAACAAAACTCATGGAAAATGGTTTCTCTATTTCATTTAATAATAAATCAGTTATTATTAGTAGAAATGGATTAATAATATGCACAAGAAACTTCGATAATAATCTATATGTATTAAGGCCGTTAATGTATGAATTACTGTTTAATACTGAAATGTTTAAGAGTGAAAAATCTAAAACAAAACAGCAAAAGATTTCTCATAATGACACATATCTATGGCAACTTAGACTTGTTCATATTAGCCTTGACCGGATAGATAGACTAATTAAGAACAGAGTTTTAAATCAGTTTAAACATGGTACTTTACACGTCTGCAAATCTTGTTTAAAAGGCAAAATGACTAAGAGACCTTTTACTAGAAAAAGGGATAAGAGCCAAAGAAACACTTTAGCTGATACATTCGGACGTTTGCGAACTGATGAATGTAAAAGCCTGAGGTAGTTATGAATATTTCGTCACTTTTATTGACGATTATTCAAGATATGAGTATGTTTACCTAATGCAGCACAAGTCATATACTTTTGAAAAGTTCAAAGAGTATCGCACTGAGGTTGAGAACCATTTAGGTAAAAGCATCAAAATTCTACGATTATATCGTGGAGAAGAATACCTTCATAGAGATTCCGAGGAATTCTTAGTTGAGCATGGAATTGTTTCACAGCTAACAGCACCTGGAACACCACAATAAGTGGTATTGCAGAAAGGAGAAATTGACCCTACAAGACATGATAAGATCAATGTTTAGTTATAGCACTCTACCTAGTTTTTTTCTGGGGGTATGCATTGCAAACATCAATGTATATCTTGAATGTAGTTTCATCTAAGTCTGTTCCTAAGACTCCCTTAGAGTTGTGGAATGATCATAAAGCTAGTTTGTGATATTTCCGCATATGGGGGTGTCCAACACATATGCTAAAGAGCAAGACTACTAAGTTGGAACCACGTTCACATATGTGCCTATTTGTAGCCTATCCTAAGGAAACTATGAGTGGATTCTTTTATAGTCTAAAAGTTAATAAAATATTTGTGTCGACAAATGCTATATTTCTTGAGGAGGATTATATGAGAGAGTTCAAACCTCGAAGTAAAGTGTTACTTGAAGAGTTACTTGCTGGTACGACCAGTACGCCATTGTCAAATATTGACAAAAATATAACACATTCTACATCTGAAAGTCAGATGCAAGTTTATCAGGATACCATACCACTTAGACGTAGTGGGAGGGTTGTAAGACAACTTGAACGCTATCTAGGAAATGAAGAGGTGCAAGTTATTGCATCTTGTGATGGTATAGATGATATGTTGACCTATTGTAGTGTAATGGGAGATACTAATAAAGAGGAATGGCTCAAAGCCATGAACCTTGAGATGAAGTATATATACTCTAACTCAGTCTGGGAACTTGTAGACCAACCTAATTGAGTAAAACCCATAGGTTGCAAGTGGATATATAAGAGAAAAAGAGGAATAGATGGGAAAGTACAAACTTTCAAGACTAGGCTAGTGGCAAAGGGTTATACCCAGAAGGAGGGAGTTCACTATGAAGAAACTTTCTCACCAGTATCCATGCTAAAATCCATCTGGATTTTTCTTTCTATTGCCGTATATTATGACTATGAGATTTGGCAAATGGATGTCAAGACTGCATTCTTGAATGACAATCTTGATGAGAGTATCTATATGGTACAACTAGAGGGGTTCTTAACCTAAGGTCAAGAGCAAAAAGTTTGCAAGTTGCAAAGGTCCATTTATGGGCTTAAGCAAGCATCTAGATCTTGGAACATAAGGTTTGATATTATGATCAAGTCTTATAACTTTGAGCAGAACATCGATGAGCCTTGTGTCTACAAGCGCATCATTGATAGTAAGGTGGTTTTCCTTGTGTTATACGTCGATGATATTTTACTCATTAGGAATGATGTAAAGATATTATCGGACGTGAAAATCTGGCTAGCTAACCAAGTCCAAATGAAAGATTTGGAAGAGGCAAGTTATGTACTTGGGATCCAGATCATCCTTGATCGCAAGAAACGACTGTTAGCAATGTCTCAATCATTCTATATCGACAAGATTCTTGTGCGATTTGGTATGCAGTATGGGTGATCACAGTTTCGGGTCAAACCGCAACCCGACCCGAACCGCACTGCTCGATTTGAAAAAAAAATTAAAAATGATTTTCGGGTCAATCTGAACCGAACCGTAAATTTCGGGTTGGTGTGCGGTTTGTACCCAATCGCGACCCGAACCGCCCAAAACCGTAAATTTTGACCCAAACCGCCTAAATCGTCGACCCGCATCCAAATTAGATATTATTTTATATTTTTCTTCTTCTTTAACCTTGAAATTTAAGATATTTAATGATCATATGACAAATGCAATGTATAAATGAAAATTAGAAATTTTTTCTCTTCAATTATTATGTGAAAACACACAAAATTTTCTTTAAAAAATTTATAATCCAAATTGCCGACACGAACAGCCCAACCGCTAAACCGCCAACCCGAAACTCTACAGTTTTCCTTATCAAATTTGCGGTTTCGGTTTCTAATTTCCCAACCGCTAACCTGTACGGTTTGAAGTGAAAAAAAAAAAAAACCGACCCGAAGCACACCGCGAACACCCTTAGTATGCAAAATTCCAAGAAAGGTAATTTACCTTTCTGGCTTGGAATTTATTTGTCTAAGGAACAATCTCCTAAGACACCTCAATGAGTTGAGGAGATGAGACATATTCCATATGTTTCAGTAGTTGGAAGTCTTATGTATGATATGTTATGTACAAGACCGGACATCTGTTTTACAGTGGGAGTAGTAAGTAGGTTTCAATCCAACCTAATATTAGATCATTGGGTGGCGGGGTGAAACATATTCTCAAGTATCTTAGGAGAACGAGAAATTATATGCTTGTATATTCTAGTCAGGATATGATCCTGAGAGGATATATTTACTCTGATTTTTAGACGGATTCGATTGTAGGAAATCAATATCTGGATCAGTGTTCACCCTAGGTAGTGGGGCTATAGTATGGAGGAGCATAAAATAATCTTGTATTTCAGACTCCACCATGGAGGCTGAATATGTAGCAGCTTGTGAAACAGCTAAGGAAGCAGTCTGCCTCCGTAAGTTCTTAGCAGATTTGGAGGTTGTTCCAAATATGGATAAACCACTCACCATTTATTGCGATAATAGTGGTGTAGTGGCGAATTCCAAAGAACCAAGAAGCCACAAGAGAGGTAAGCATATTGAGAGAAAATATCACCTCATCAGGGAGATACTGCAGAGATGAGATGTCGCTGTCACGCAGATTCCATCTGCAGACATCCTGACTGATCCGTTTACAAAGACATTATCGACTAAAGTTCTTGAAGGTCACCTAAAGGGTTTATGTAACATCCCGACCGAAGCCAGGATGCTACCGGCAGGAGACAGGAAAACCCATCTCCATAAGCCTCTATTTCTACTAAAATTTCGGCATGACCTTTTCTAAAAATCATGAAACCTGGATCCAAGTCCAGCACCTCGAGGTGTCCTGATATTAAATTCAAAAGCAATCATCTCAAATCATGCAAATAGGCCTCCGGCCCGACAAATCTCAACTCATATGTAAATAGGCCTTTGGCCTGTCATAAAACTAATAACTACAATAACTACGTGTTTAGCACGATTAAAACTACACATGTTATACAAATAAATAAACTAAGGCTGTGGGAGCCCAATTACACATCCCAGAACCATACAACGGTTCAAGACCGACTTGACTGAATCAGGGTGATCCGCTGTCTACAAGACGTCAAAGAAAATCTTCTAGCTTTTTAAGTCCAATGTGAACCTGCAAAACTAGAAAACAGTCGGGGTGTGAGCTATAAAGCTCAGTAAGTAACTCACATCTTATGTAAATATATCAAGTAACAATAAGAACTTAAATAGAAATCAGATTTATATAAATACACAAACTTATAAGTCTCATTTCTATCCTATGTCGTTTACTTATATTATACCTGGATAATTTACTCATTGTACTGAATGTAATAAGGTAGTGAACTTATCTTCTCGATTCCACACTATATTTCACATATACGGAAATCTGACATCTCTCATACACCAATCTAGAAGTATTCATCCACATACATACATAATTTTTTTCTCGCACTGTAGCTATACTTTATATACTAGCAACATCAATTTCTCTTAGCCGGAACTAACTTATTATCTACCAAACCACCCAAACCTGTGGCTAAGGCCAACTCAAACCCGTGGTAGTTTAGTGAGCTTAAACTATGGTCGGTTACTTCAAATGGATTACGTAAGCTAAAACATAAGCATTAAAACTTTTACTGAAACACTGAGTTGAAACCTCATAACTCCATATAATATAAGATACTAACGCTTAATTCCATCTATTGGAATCTTCACGACTACATTCTAGGAGTGGTAAACCTCCAACACTCAACCCTTACATTAATATTACACATCGACCATACAGTTCAATATACAATTTATACAAAGTACATACTCATAGCATACTACGATACTACTCATCAAATAGAACTGTATATCACTGAACTTCCATATCAAAGAAAATATCTTAAGAAAGCCAATCATTCTGAAAATTCTTTTCTTGTTTGAAAACAAATCTCTTCCTTTGAAACTTTTCTGGAAATACTTTTCTGTCTGTAAAACTCTGAGATTTTCTTAAAATTATTTCTCTTGAAAACTCGTTTATAAACCATCATTTTCTGTAAATCTGTCTCTGAAAATCTGTTTCTAATTAATCTGTATTTGAAAGATCTGTTCTGAAAACTATCTCTGAAACTTATATTTGTCTCTAAAAACCTGACATATGGGGGCGTTACGTATCGTCATCCCCCCATACGCCTAACTAGAGCCAGGAATGCAAACCCATGACTTTGGGGCGTTACGTATCACCATCCCCCAAAGCATGCCACTATTGTCCCTGAAACTAGTGGTGTTGGGGTGTTACATATCGCCGTCCCCCAAGCCACTGAACTAGAACTAGGGGTGCGGATCTATGCTACCCTTCAAGCTCTGAATCTAGGATCTAGTGGCATATATCATCCCTAGTCCTGAACTAGGATCTGGGGGCGTTACGTATCGCCGTCCCCCTAATCCTCTACATGTGCACATGTCCTCTCCATCAATTCCAATATCTGTGATAAGTTAATACTGAGGTGGGTTTTTCCCCATGCCTCGAAAATCACAAAACTCATGCCTTTTTTAAATCAAGTCTTTCTTAAGCATACTTTTCTTTAAAGCAACTGAAAATAAATATAACGCCCTATGTGTGAAAACATAAGTCTTTACATAAAACAATATAAAAGGAAAGAAAAATCAACTATAAAGAAAATGTCCTCTCACTATAACTATGATCCAGGGGCGTTACGCATCACCGTCCCCCTGGTCCCAGGTCTGTATCTATCAATATGCACCGTGTCTCCCTCTGGGCATGCAAAATGCATATGCATCATCATAACAACTATATGATCATGTAAGTCATGCAATGAAATGCAATGCAATGCAATGTCATTACCCAATATACACAACAACAAAGTCGACCACACTCAATTACGAGCTGGTGACATCTCACTCATCCAATACATACAAAATAGGCCCGTACCCCATTTCAACAAACTTAACCATATGAAAAATGCTTGCACGTGTCATTAAACATATCAACACATTTCATACACTGGTTCCACACTCAGACCAAAGCTAAACTGAAGTCTGGAAATTTAGTTAAAACTCTTTACAAAACCTTTACATCTCTCGTACTGAAAACGTGTTCTATTAGGAGACATGTTTAACTATGTAAATGTAACGACAACTTGTGCTAAACTTTGTATGTTGCTACTAGTTTTCTATCTAGAAACACGACACTATGCATACTTTCAGAAAATTTATTTCTATACGTGCTCTTTTACGAATCTCCTTGACAGTACCCCTGACAGCTCTCAGTTCATACTTTCTAGGCCTCCATAACTACTGCTACATATTTCTACGAATATGAAATCTACATTCATATCTATATATATTTATAAGTATATAATCAGCTATCATACCTTGTCTACCTAAGGCAAGATCACAGCGAGGTACTTATCTGGGTTCCATGCTATTCTTTCTCTCTCTTCCTCTCTCTTCCACCATCTGTAACACAAAATACGGACGGTTAAGGTTGTTAATCAGAGAAACTTACTTAGAACATAAACTCCTATACTTTCCGAGAAAACCCAAATTATATATGTTTCCAGTGGTTTCAATTTCATTTCTCATAATACATCCAATACTCATATAAGATCATTATACATTGTTCTATGTCAACCATGTAGCTCAAATATGCAAATTACGCATTTCCAACAAATCTTCCGAAAAGTTTCTGAAAAAATTGCGGCAGGATCCTAGCCCTCCAAACATATCTGGAATTACTCAAATACTATTGTTTCATCATAATTAAGTCATATCCTTAATTACGTTCATCAAAGCACATATATATGCGAAACCCGACTGACTGAAAACTCGCTTTACTTATCAAATCGATCATATTCGCTCCGATTTCTCTCAAATTCTACCTTATACACATATTCAATATACTTATGCTCAAACAACTCAATTTATATCATTACGCTACTCTACGAAACTACTGGATACAACCGAACATTTAACTATAAACTTGAAATTTGTGGATTTTTACCGGGATGTCTTATCGAGATTTCGATGGCATATACGGACTCCAAACGATCCCACGAACGTGCTGGAATCAACGAAATTTCAATCAAAGCTACTGTTCATACAATGTTACAGTTCACTATCATTTATTCTTCTCGTTTTGCATCGGCATGCACCGAGCACGGATCAGAAAATCTAACCGCCATCTTGTAGAACCTTTCAAGAGCTTTGATTTGGCGGGTGGCTCGGGTCGTGAAATGAAGCGACGACCCGGGATCACGAAACCCACTACCGCACGCGTCATCTTCACTTTCTCATAGTTCACCTGCATTCTGGGATATCGTCGGCCACCACAAGGCAGTGGGGTGGCCGGTGCACCCCTCTGGCTGGTCGCGTCGGCCGGCAGGCCGCCGGCGTGACCTGTCACGCTCAAGTTGTGTTTTTTAGGATGATGGGGTCGGGTGGAGGGATTGAGAAGCTTATGTCATTTTTGCAATTTCTGAAAACTTCATGGTATTTATAGAAATATTTTTGGAAAATACGTTTTGACATTGCGAAATTACAATTATGTCATTAACCTTGTCCTCCTTCGGAAATATGAAGAATTGAGGTCCTTCGCTCGAAATTTGGAAAAGTGTTAAACATGAAAGTTGTTCGTCTCGGAAAATCGAGTCTGATGGTCTAAAAATCAGCTCAAAGAGATTTCGTTTGCCATCTTTATAATTGAAACCAAAAACTTTCCCCGTATAGAATTATATACATAAATCGCGTAAGTGGTTCTTTCATGTCAGTCGAATTCCAAAATATATCATATCTCTATTTTAAAATATTCCGAGCGATATTTTCAACACTTAAACTCTTTTTCTCAATATAGTCTCATTTGAGACCCGATCTGTAATACAAAATCCTTCCGGAAGAGTTTCTGAATTTCTGGATGTTATAGTTTATGATAACATGACATGTCCCATTTGCTCTAGTTCAAGTGGGAGATTGTTGGGATTTATGCCCTAGAGCTTCATGTATTATAAACGGAATTGATTATTGAAATAATAAATGCATTATTCATTTATCAAAGTTGTTTGATTTATATCACATATTATCCAATTGTCTTGTTTGCCTTCATTAATCTTGTACTTTCATACTTAGTGTATGTTTGATGCACAAGAGGATTTAAGTCTAAAGTTAGTAATCTAAATAGTCCATAGAGAGCAAACAAAGAGGGTACTTTATTTGTGGTTTATCTATAGTTGTTGTCCATTCTATACTTGTATGATGACCTTGATCCGGGATCGTTCATATAGTGACATGGGAACGAAGGCACCTCAGATAAATATCAATTTCTTTTAATATCTGTTAACCAAAGAAATTTATTTTATCTACTAGATTGGTCATATATGGATTTGATCTTAATCCTGAGTGTACTACGAACTCCTACATGGCAGGCTATGTCATTTGATTTACTAAGGTGAAGTTGGTTTAGTGCTTCCCGGCCAATAACTACGTATTTTGGGGATATGGCTTGGTGTGTAGCTGGAAACATCTTACATAGATATGAAATTCACTCATTTTTAATAGAAGTAGAAGAATATCTCTTTTAAGAGTTGATTCGAGACTTGAACAATTTGAGCGCTCAACTCTTCTATTACGAATATAAGGTTTAAAATCATAATTGTTATTTATTAATTGTTCATTATAGAATCAATGGTGCTTAAGAGACAAAATATTTAGAGGGGTTTAACGGACCTATGACCCGGCTCTATTTATGAGATATTCTTGAAGGGCTATATCCATATGTAGTGACTATATCTATGGACACCGAAGTTGTTCGGCTTATATTTTCCATCTATGGTTACGAGAGTTCAACTTTGAGTTTTTAGTGGAATAACGCGAAGTTAATAATTCATAATATTTGATTAAAGAGTTTAATTAATATTTCAGAATTATTGGAGCTCGGAACCTTAGGTCCATTTGGTCCCCGTGCTAGCTCGATTAACTATAGCAAACCTAATATAATTAGATTGTCTAATAATACACTCATATTATATTTATATATTATTAATACGATTAATAATATATTTTTTGTCACAAATGAAAACTATGTTAAATTAGTTAAACTTAATATATTCTAGAATTATTTGATTATGAGATAATCAAGTTTGTAATAATTATGAGATAATTATAACATCATAATAAGGGTAATTAAATCATTATTAAGATAATGATTTTTTTTTATTAACCTTGGAGACATAGCCAAATGGATCACCATGCTCTCCAACTTATTATGTCTATTAGGTGGCATGTATACACCTAATGACTTTGTCTTTTGCCTAACATTTCTTATGCTTTGGTATGGCCTTCATATTAATAGGTTTGTCATTGCAAGAAAGCATTAGATGCATAATGACAAAGGTGGTTGGTTTTTTGGATGTTAATATTATTTCTACCATCTCCACTCTTTCATTAGTTGAATATTTTCATACAAATTAAGAGATAGAATTGAAACACATTCACAATAGTTGTGAGAGAGTGGGAGAGAAAAATTTATTTTCTCAAGTGTTGAGAATTAAAAGAAACAAGAGTGAATTAGATACTTGATATTCTTCATCATATTTTTCTAAAGCCAAAAATATTTTGTGACAATACAACTTCATTCTCTAAATTATTTAGAGTTTGATTTTATACTTCTCTAAAAATTTTACAGTTCATCTTTGTAAGTGAAGCCCACACTTCGGTTTATTGGTTTCGAGACATAACTCGGAAGATCGGGTGGTTGATTCAAGCGTTGGACATCAAAGAAACTCATCTACATCAAATGAACAAAATCCATTCTCCAAGAGTTGGAGGATTTCGGCTACAACAAAAGGAGAAGACAAAGAAAAATTTTTAAAAGGTCCATACCGGAGAAGGTGCACACATTAACAACTTCTGCTGTGTTAAGGAAAGTCATTTCCTACATTGATTTGGGCAGTGAGCTGGGCACATTTCGGGTCCAAAACAGTCCTGTTTATGCCATTGTTCGGGGCCTATTTCGAGGCTGAAATTTTGTTAAAAAAAGGAACAAAATTTCAGTTGAAGAGCTGGTCAGATTCGGCCTTAAAAAGAGAAGGGCAGAAAAAAATTTATAGTCTGATCCCGGGTGCCAAAAGTGTTTCCGCTGCCCTAGGAAAGTGGTTCCTACAATTGACATCAAGAGCGAGATTGAAAAGTGTTCTTAACCCTTATCTTTTTCATTTAAAGTTACTGTTTTTACTTATTTATATGAGTTATAAATAATAATATGCATGTTTAGATGAGTATGAACAAAATAATATTCATGAGATGAATAGTTATTATTGATTCATGTGATGATTTAATTTTTACATTGGTCGTAAATTTTTCTGGCTCTTATTTTATGTTGGTTTTGGTTTTGGGATGTAAGGCCATATTGTCAATCTTTACAAATGTTGTAATTTAATTTTTCCTATGTAAAATTTCAATTTTTTCTTTGTAATTTGGACTACCAAAGTCGCAAAAGAAGCCAACACCACCATTGAGCAAAGATTTGAAGATCAAGGGATGCCTTGGGAATTTTTTGTACTAATTAGATTAGTATAGGAAAAATAAGAGCCCGGTCAATGCAAAATTATTTTTTATGTTGTATGTATGTTTAATTCAAAATGTTTGAATAATATGTCATATAGCTCAAGGAGCCTACTCTTGCATTTTCACATGCCATAACATGCTTTGGATGCATAAATATTCTAGTCATAAAATATGATTTTATGTAATTTAAAATGGTTAAATTGGAATATGGTATGCATGAAAAACGATTAATTAGATTAATTGGTTTTATAGTTTAAAATTTGAAATATAATATAATGGGCTTAATGAGTGCATCATGAATTCCATTGATATATAGGATGGAAACCCGGACATAAATTCCATAGCTGATCCGAATGGATGGTAATGTGGTCTGCACTCGGGATACAACTTCACATACCATTGGATTTTATAACGCATTTAGACTAATTAAATGGTTTAATTAAAATTTTGACCACTTTAGAATTTTAAATTTTAAACTTGTTAGCGTTCCAATATTTTAAGAGTTAAAATAGAATAGGACACTAAAACTAGCTCAATTAAAATTAGTTTAATTGAGTAAAATAATTAGTAGAGACTAATGAATATTAGTGAGTTAGATTTTAAGAGTTAAAATTGGTAAGGTCACTAATATTGTACTAGTGTAAATAAGAGTTATGATTTAGCCGCCATAAATTTATTCACACTAGTAAATTAAAATATTATATATTTTTTAAAATAGAAACCTTAATTTTAAAATAGTGAGTGGGAGAGGGATATACGACAGTATATACCGCGATCTCTGTTGTTAGTCTAAAAACATGAGATTCAAAAGGCGTCTCGAGATGACTTTATTTTCGTCCCCCTACGGATGGTGTCCATTTTTGGGTCAATATCATATGGACCTTAGATGTATCTGGTGAACTGACCTACCCTACGACGGCACTTCACTAGTTAAGTCCAAAGGTTCTAAAACAACGGGTCACACTAATAAAGGAATGATTAAATGTTAATCGAAATTCATTGATCAAATCAAACGGTGGTTGGTTAATATAGTGATAAGAGTTATTCCCGTATATATTAATCAATCAAGATTGTCTCGATCTATCATGAAAATACTTGACTTATCCTACGACGGTATTTATTTGTAGGATGATAGATTTCTGTGGCATAATAATTCTCTTAGGTTTCTAATTCACTATTCATGGTTCATGTATCATGTTTGATTTTATGCCAAAATATTTGATAATTTTAATATGCGATGAACGAATATTAAATGCATGTTTTCTTTATTTTTCAGCCATGGTTTCTCCAATTATTTTCATTCTCTCTAACGATAAATTAACCGGAGAAAATTATGTCAAGTGGAAAACTACCATGAACACTACCCTGGTTTGTGAAGACCTAAAGTTTATCATGACGGAGGAATGTCCTCATGAGCCGACCAGAAATGCTGGCCAAGATGTACGTAATGCCTATTAAAAATGGGTCATAGGTAATGAGAAGGTTGGCTGCTACTTGCTAGCAGGGATGTCTGAGGTTCTTGCTGCAAAGCATGAGCCTTCAGCTACAACATCTCAGATGATGGAGTCATTGTAGGGCATGTTTGGCCAGCCTTCTGAGCATCATCGTCATGAGGCCATAGTCTCAGCGATGACTGTTAGGATGAACATCAGTCCGAGAGCACGTCTTGAGGATGATGACTTAACTCAATATTACGGAAATCAATGGAGCTCGTATTAACGAGTAAAGCCAGGTGAACATGATTATAGAAACTTTTTCGAATAGTTTCTTATAGTTTAAAAGTAACTATGTTATTAACAAGTTATCTTTTACTTTGAACTAACTACTCAATAAGCTCACCTATTATGAGTCCATGCTTGTGGATCCTCGCAAGCCCAGTGTTGAGGCAAATGTTACCGAATCTTCTAGATCTACCAATAACTAGAATAAAGGCAATGGGAAGGCTAAGGCTAAGCCTATGAAGAATAAGAACAAGAAAGGCTCCAAGGCTGCCAAGCCCAATGGAAAGTGTTTCCACTGCGACAAGGACGGGCATTGGAAAAGGAACTGTCCAAAATACCTTGCTGAGCTGAAAGAGAAGAAGGCTACATGTAAATACGATTTACTTGTTATAAAATCTCTATTAGTGGAGGATGATAAATCTGCATGGATTGTTGATTATGAAGCCACTAACAATGTTGTTCTTCTTTGCAGCTACTTGATTCATGGAGGGACCTTGCTGAAGGTGATTACACCATGAGGGTCGGGCCAGGGGATGCTGTTTCAGTAAGAGTAGTGGGAGTTTCTAGTTTAAATTATTTGAATAATAGTTATTAAAATTTCGATAATGTGGGAGATTGTTAGGATATATGCCCTATAGCTTCATGTAATGTAAACAAAATTATATTTTATGAAATAAAGTGTTGTATTATTCATTTATCAAAGTGTTTGTTTAATATCGCATATTGTAAATTATCTTGTTTACCTTTGATTACTCACGTGCCTTCAGATTTAGTGTATGAGTGTCATACACAAGAGGATTTAAGTCTGAAGTTAGTAATCTAAAATAGTCCATATAGAGCAAACAAATAGGGTACTTTGTTTGTGGTTTATCTATAGCTGCGGTTCATTCTATATTTGTATGGTGACCTTATATGAATTGGCTTTATCCATCAAAATGTACTTGACTTTAGGATTTTTGGTGCGTTAATCTAGTATGACTTGGGTCAAGTAGAATAGCTTTGGACCCACTCCATAGAAACACTCATGTGATGCTAATATACATTGAAGTTGTCTGTCACACACTCGACCATGGCATTTTGTGCTAGCCCCGCTATTGCATCTTTGATCTTCTTAGCTCTCTGGTGTGTGATTACCCCTGTTGGCACTTGCAAAGACTCTACCATATTGTTGATCGTGACATCTAACGTTCCTTGAGTAGCTGGATTCGTGTCAGTAACGAGCTACCACGAGGACCAAATTGACCTACATTTTCGAGTTCCAATAATCCCAAATATTAATTAAAACTATTTAATTAAATATTTTGAATTATTAACTTTATGTTATTCTATAAAAACCTAAAGTTGTACTCTCGTTACTGCAGATATATTTTATACTGAAACTCATCGTCGTCCACCGATATAATCATTGCATACAGATTGACCCTCCATGAGTATCTCATAATTAGAGTCGGGTCATAATATCCATTATACCCCTCTAATTATTTTGTGCCATAAATACCATTGATTCTCTAATGAAAAATTTATTCATAACTATTATAAATATTAATTTTTCTATACATAATAGAAAGAATTGAGCGCTCTAACCGTTCAAGTACCAAATCAATCTGTATGGAAGATACTCATCTACTTCTCGCAAGAAGAAGTGGATTCCATATTTATATAAAACGTCCCCAGCCACACACCAAAACATGTCCCCAAAATACGTAGCTATTGGTCAGGATTTTTTCACCAACCTCACCTTTGTAAATCAAAGGACATAGCTTACCATGCAGGATTTCGTAGTACACTCAAGATTCAGATCAACCGATATATGATAATCTATTAGACTGATATGAATTCCTTTATTTAATGAATATTAAAAGAAATTCATTTATGTCTTAGTCCAGTCCTATATGATCGTACAAATAAGGTGTCTCCATTCCCATGTCACCATATGAATGAACCCGGATCAAAGTTGTCATACAATATGGAATGGACCACAGTTGTAGATAAACCACAAACCAGTTGAAGAAGCTTAATATTGAGAACTTCTCTAATCTTTCTGGTAGGGTTTTGGAGATTAGGAGGGAGCTGGATATGCTGCAGTGTGCTTTACAGGATTGCCCCAATGACTCTGCTCTGTTAGCTGAAGAAGCAAGTCTATCTTTACGGTATGGTGATTTGAGTCGGGCTGAGGAAGGCTTCAATAGACAGAAATCTCATGTTCAATGGCTCAACCTAGGGGATCAGAATACAAAATTCTTCTTTACTGCTATGAAGAGTATTCACTGTCGTAGTAAGATTACTTCTGTTACTAAGGAGGATGGGACTAGTGTGGAGGATGATGCCTTGGTTATGGAGGAGATTGTATCTTTTTATGAGACCCTTTTGGGGGCCCAGCATTGTCAGCAGGATATTGATAGGGATATCTTCATTCTGCCATTACTAAGCATGTGACTGCTGAGCAGAGGGAGACTCTCTCCCGAGAGGTTTCAAATGAAGAGATTAAGTATGTCTTATTTTCTCTGAATGACAATAAGGCTCCAGGCCCAGATAGGTTTAATTCGGGTTTCTTTAAGAAGACTTGGAGTATTGTGGGGGATGATGTCCTTTGTGCTATTCACTCATTCTTTTCCTCTGGGCATCTCTTGAGGCAGGTTAATGCGACATCTATTGCTCTGATCCCTAAGATCCCCAACCCTTCCCAGGTTAAGGACTTTCGGCCTATTTCTTATTGTAACACTATTTACAAGTGTATTGCTAAGCTTATTGTGAATCGGATTAAGATTGTCATTCCCTCAGTGATTAGTCATAATCAATAAGCTTTTGTTGCGGGTCGGCGTATTAGCGACAACATTCTTTTATGCCAGGAATTGGTTCGGAATTATCATCAGAAAGGTGGTACCCCGAGATGTGCTCTTAAGATTGACTTGATGAAAGCTTATGACACTGTTCGCTGGGACTTTATGATTGAGGTTTTGTGGACTGTTGGTTTTCCAGAGATGATGGTGGGTTGGATTCATGAGTGTATGACTTCTACCATGTTTTCTGTGTCTATCAATGGGGAGTTACATGGTTTTTTCTCTGGGGGCTGTGGGCTGCGATAGGGTGATCCTATGTCTCCTTATCTTTTTGTTATGGCTATAGAAGTTCTATCGGGCTTACTTCATAATATGGCTTATGATCGGGGTTTCAAGTTCCATTGGCGGAGTTCTATGGACCGTCTCACACATCTTTGTTTTGCGGATGACCTTATGATTTTTTGTAAAGCAGATGCCTCCTCGGTCTCTATGATCAAGGATTGTCTCTGGCAATTCAGTGGTTTATCAGGTTTAGTCCCGAATCCAGCTAAGAGTCATTTCTTCTCCTCTGGTATATCTCTTACCCTTCAGGGCCAACTGCTTCATGTTTTGGGTTTCCAATAGGGTATTCTTCTAGTGCGGTATTTAGGAGTTCCTTTGATTTCTACTAAGCTTCGGACCTCAGATTGTGCTTCTCTTGTTGATCATATTGTTATGCGTGCAAAGAGTTGGAGTAGTAAGTTCTCTCGTATGCGGGGCGGCTTCAGCTCATAAAATTTATTTTGTTCTCCATTCAAGTTTATTGGTCTTATTTATTTATTCTTCTGAAGTCTGTTGTGAGGAAGGTGGAGACAACTCTCTGATCCTTCCTTTGGAAAAGTAGTGAGCTCACTTCTTCAGGGGCGAAAATGGCTTGAAGTAGAGTTTTTTTACCTCTAAAAGAGGGGGGGCTGGGGATCAAGAGATTGGATACTTGGAATAGAGCGGCAATTGTTAAGCACTTATGGTTTTTTCTCTGCTTTGGCCAGGTCTCCTCTTGGTCGAAGTGGGTTCAGTCTTACTTGTTGAGGGGAGAAGTTTTTGGGAGGTGTCGTGTCCTGTAGATTGCTCTTGGAGTTGGCGTAAGATCTTGGAGCTTCGTTCTTAGTCCCGTCGGAGGATGAGAGTTAGGATTGGGAATGGTGAGAAGACATTATTGTGGTTTGATTACTGGCATCCTCGTGGTCCGATTGTGGATACGTTGGGTGATAGAGTGATTTATGACTCTAGCTTGGATAGGATGGCCACAATAGCTTCAATTATTTCTGATTCTTCTTGGCGTTGGCCCCCTTCGAGATTTGTTGCCCTTGTTGATTTGGCAGGTCTCTTCTATCAGATCCTTCTAGTATGAGAGAGGATGAGCTGGTTTGGGAGGATGACAGTAGAGTGAGGTTTTCAGTGGATAGTGCCTGGAATGCTATGCGGACAAGGGGTCCATTGATGCATTGGTCTCAAGTTGTTTGGTTTCGGAAGGCTATTCCCCGCCATTCCTTTCTGCTTTGGTTGTCTATTCAGGGAGGCCTTTGTACCCAGGATATTCTAATGAGATTCGGTATCTCTACTTGCTCGCATTGTATCCTCTATGGTTGCTCAGGTGAGGATATTAATCATCTTTTCTTCCAGTGCTATTTCTCCTCGAGAGTCTGGTCGACTATGCTGGCTATGTGTGGGATAAATTGGAGATCTCATGATTGGCTTCAGACTGTTGAGTGGATGAATCAGTTTACCAATGGCTCTTTACATTATTTTCTTGTTCGGCTGTCGTTCACCGTGTCTGTTTACCATATCTGGGGGGAGAGGAATGCCGCACCCATGATGTGCCTCATCGCCCTGTTTCTATTTTTCTTAGTGATATTGTTTTTGATGTTCAGACTCGTGCTAGCTCTTTGCGGAAGGTGAAGCCATCTTATGACAATAAATGGATTCACCTATCATGGTACTTGCCCGATGACATCTTCTTTTGATCTTTTTTTGCTTGTTGCCTTTCGGTTTTTCTTCTAGGAGGGCCTGTCCTCTCTAGTTGTCTGGGGTATGCCCCATTTACTCTTGTATAGTTTTGTTTGGTTAATTTACTTACTTTATCCAAAGAAAAAGTGATCGTCTTTGTTTGCTCTCTACCGACTATTTAGGATTACTAATTTCATACTTAAATCCTCTTGTGTATAACACTTATACACTAAGTCTGAAAGTATATTTAGTATCCAAGGGCATACATGATAATTTATAATATGCCACTTTTAAATAAACATTTTAATAAATGAATAACAACATTGTTTATTACTTAAAAATCACTTTTACAATATTTCATTATGCTTTAGGGCATATATCCCAACACACAAGCCTTTTGAAGGCAATGAGCTTTTTTGAAATTTTTGGCCTATTTCTAGCCTATATGTAATTTTGAAATTCTATGGATTTTTGTTAAGATAATTTTGGGCCTTATTGTAATTTCACCATTTAGGGGCTTTTTTGTCTTCACGCCTTTAGGGTTTTATTGTAACCTATATAAACTTTGCAATCCTCTTCTGCTTCAGAAATACACATCGACTTTGAAAGAAAAACTTGAAGCTTTAAACTTTATGGCTATGGATGAAACCTTGTGAGGGAGGGAATCCCTTTTTCAAGTTCAAATCCACTTATCTAAGTGTGACAAACTTAGTGGAATCTCCAAATGCTAGTAGAGCACTCTAGTTCATCATCCTAAAGTTGTCAAGGGCACAGTTCCTTGGTGGTTTAGGGCTGACTTTGGAAGGTTTTATTCCTACAAAATCAAAGATTCAAGGTTCTTGTGGTTTAGATAGAATACTCGAGGTTTGCATAGTTTAACACCCAAGTGAGTTTCTTGTCATTTGGTATTAGAGCTTAGGGTTCTAAGGTTTGATTTCTTATCCTTATTCATTGTTTGATTCTATTTTAATCATTATTTCTTTGTTGTTCTTTGGTTAATACTATGTTATGAAATTTCTGTCAAATCCAACTTTTTCCTTTTTCATATCAGTTCGTCCTTAACATTATGTTTTTTTTTATAGCCTTTGATGAAGAAATAAGCATGTCTTTAACCTTATGTTTTGATTTATTTCTAAAACCCTAGTGAGTCATTTGAAAAAGAAAATAAATTAAGTTAAGTTAGATTTAGCCTAAGGAAGAACATCAACATGTCTTTTAAAACCAGACTCTAAATGGAGCATTAGGTCAGACTCTGAATTCAATGGCTTCAACACCAGACTTTTTTAAAAAAATAGACTTTCAATGCAGCATCAGGTTAGACTCTGATGGCAGACTCAACATAAGCCTCTGAATCAAACCCTGAAATCACCATCTGAAATCGGCCTCTGAAATCAGCCTCTGAAATCATACTCTGAAAGCAGACTCATCATCAGACTCTGAAATCAGACCAACATCATACTCTCAAGTCAGAACATCAACATCAGACTCTTAACTTAGCTTCAGCTCAAACCTTGAATTCAGAACCTTAGAATTAGCATATGCATTCAGAACCTTAAAATCAGACTCTGAATCATCACTAGATCATACCCCGAATTAAGCATCAGAGAAGACTCTGAAATTAGTATCAGACCCTGAACTCAACCTTAGATCAGACTTTGAATTCCATTTCAAATCGGACTCTAAACATCAGCAGGTCAATACTTAGACTTTTACGAGAACTTGAGCGACTAATGATCAATTCGCATTTTCCACCTGCCATATATACGTTATTGGTTCTTTGTGTTTCATGCTGGCTTGAGGACTACTGATAAGAACCCAAGCCCTAACTCTGCCCCAAAAGCTAGCTCAGAGGGAGAGGGTTGGCCCTGGCCTTATAAACCAGCCCAGGAGGCACCCCGCAACCGATGTGGGACGCATCATCCCCACCCCCTTAAGACCCGACTGCCTCAGTCGGCGTTTTGCCGAACCCCAAGAGACACCGGCCATTCACACGGAGTGGTGGCTCTGATACCAACTGATAAGAACCCAAGCCCTAACTCTGCCCCAAAAGCTAGCTCAGAGGGAGAGGGTTGGCCCTGGCCTTATAAACCAGCCCAGGAGGCACCCCGCAACCGATGTGGGACGCATCAACTACACTTTGTTGTGTATTCTTGAATTGAGTTTGATTCACATTTGAATTGAGGAAGAACTCAAGAGTGGTAAAAGGTAGTGAATGTGAGCACAATATTGGGTAAAAGCCAATAGAGTGAAAACACGAGTGGAGTGAAATCATTCGAGTGTAAACACGTGAGATTTTGAGGATTTACATTTTTTTTTACTTTCTTGTTATTTCTAATCTGTTTGTTCAATGTTGAGATGACAGGTCCAAGTCTAACCATTGATGAAAAGCTTGAGGCTTTGGATAGAAAGTTTACATAGATGATGGAGAATCGAAATACAGCTTTGGAGAGGTTGTCTAAGAGTGTAGAGAGTAATCAAATAGGCAGTGTTCCCAGAACACCACCACCTCAGCATATACAACCACATTAGAATGAACCACCACCTCAGAAAGTGCCTCCACGATGTATACTACCTCGATGCGTACTACCACATTGTGTACCACTAGATGAAGAAGAAGCTGAGAATGAGTTTGATGATCTTGATGTATGCTGGAGAGATTTCAGCTACATTATAAGAGGCATGATAGGAAGTTTGATAGGAAGCATGATAAGAGGGATATATGATTTGATGGTAGAGGTGCATTTGATGACAAATGAAAGGATTATAATCAGAATAGGTTATGGTAGATGAGGAGATGTAGATGGTGATCTAGGTAGTATCAAGATCAAGATACTAACCTTTCAAGGCAAGAATGATCTCGAGGCTTACTTATAATGGGAAAAGAAAATAGAGCTGATTTTCAATTGCTATCGTTGCTCAAGTGAGAAGAAGATCAATATAGCAGCAATTGAGTTTATTGATTATGCTATGATTTGGTGGGATTAGATTGTGTCTACTATGAGGAGAAACTATGAGAGGTTGGTTCAGACATGGGAAGAACTTAAGGGTCTCATGAGAAAGAGGCTCATACTCAGCCATTACCTATCAGAAGTTGTATCAAAAACTACAACATATGTATCAGGGGACCAAGAGTGTTGAGGACTATCACACAGAGATAGAAGTTGCCATGATCAGGGCAAATGTAGTTCAAGATGTAGAGGCTACTATGGCACAATTTCTAGGGGATTGAATAGAGAGATTGCCTACATGGTGGAGTTGCATTATTATGTTGATTTGGAGGATATGCTTTACATGGCTATCAAGGTAGATAGGCAACTCAAGAAAAAGTCCACATCCAGATTTGGTACTCGAGCTACCTCTACATGGAAGGGGAAATGGGTTTCGAATGAGAAGCGGGATGGAGGCTTTGACAAGCCTATAGGTAAGTTCAGTGGAGTCTTTAATAAGCCTAGGGCCAAACCTAGTTCCAAGGGTAAGGAGGCTGCAGAACCAAGCAAAAATCTATACCAAAACCTGAGGGTACAGCTACCAGAACTAAGAATGTAAAGTGTTTCAAATGTTTGGGCAGAATACACTATGCTTCACAATATCCCAATAGGCAACCTTAGGGATTGATAAGAAGAGAAGAGAGGTGTACTCTACAAATAGTGAGGTTGAGGATGAGATGCGAGAGCTGGAGGATGAGACTGCGAGGGAGTTGCATACCCACTATGTAATTTATCTATAGGTGTTAGGCGTGCTTTGAATGCACATGTTGTAGAGGATGAGAGTGAGCAACAAAGGGAGAACATATTCCACACAAGATGTCATGTGAATTGAAATGGGTGTAGTATAATCATAGATGGGCAGTTGTACAAATGTTGCTAGCACATCGTTGATTGAGCGGTTGTGGTTGAGTTGCTTGAAGCACCCCAAGCTTTACAAGTTGTAGTGGTTAAATGATTGTGGTGAAATAAATGTGACAAATTAGGTATTATTGAGCTTTACCATTGGGCCGTACACAGATGATGTTCTATGTGATGTGATAGCGATGCATGCAGGACATATTCTTTTGGGCAGGCCATGGCAGTTTGATAAGAAGTTTGTTCACGATGGGTTGAAAAAAATACTCATTTTAGCATAAGGGAAAATCTATTACCTTATACCCCACTTACACCTAGACAAGTCCACGAAGATCAGGTTAAGTTGCAACTTGAACGTGATAAAGAGAGAGTGGGGCAACACCATATTGGGGGAACGAGTGAGAGTGGTGAGCTAAAGTGGGCTAAAGATGAATCTAGTGAGAAAAACATGGCCAATGTTGTGAGTGAACGTGAGTGGGAAATAAAAGAGAGAGTGAAAAAGAGTTTCTACATGGGTAAGGGTGAAGCGATAAAAGCTTTCAAGGCTAGCAAGCTTATACTATTGTTAGTCTACAAGGAGCCCCATGTTTATTTTACTAACACTTACCCTTTGCTTCTTGTGTCTATTTCATCTCTTTTGCAGAATTACAGTGACATACTGACAGTGGTCATACCTAGTGGGATTCCATCAATCAGAGGCATTAACCACCAGATAAACTTCATACCAGAAGTAGTTCTTCTTAACCGACCAACTTATAGGAGCAATCCTGAGAAGACAAAGAAGCTTTAAAAGCAAGTGCGAGAGTTGATGGACTAAGGGTATGTAAGGGAAAGCATGAGTCCTTGTGCGATACTAGTGCTTCTAATTCCTATGAAATAGGGGACATGGCAGATGTATGTTGATTATCGAGCAATCAATAATATAACGGTAAAGTATTGTCATCATATTCCCAGGCTAGATGACATGTTAGATGATTTTGCATGGTTCTAAGGTATTTAGTAAAATTGATTTAAAAAGTGGATACCATCAGATTTTCATGAGAGATGGAGATGAATGAAAAACTATATTTAAGATAAAATATGGATTGTATGAATGGTAGTTATTCCATTTAGTCTTACAAACGCACCTAGCATATTTATAAGATTAATAAATCATGTTATACGTGCATTTATAGGTAAGTTTGTTGTGGTACTGTAACATCCCAAGTACAAGTATGTTACCGGCAAGCAACAGATCCCACTATCGCCTAAGCCTCTAATTCATGCACTAGAACACTTGCTTTTATCTTAATGTTATACAATGGTTCACACAATAATACATGCAACTAAATAACTTAAATAAACGTAATTGCTAGATCATGAAACCAAACGTATGCATATATACATGTCTGAAAATATTTATAATATGTAAACAACATCAAGCACAAGTCAATGATACAACAAAACGACATCCAAAAACTATATTCTACATGAACATAGATCTGGTAAGGTGGACCCGATGACTAGTGACTACAGTGTAACACGTGTCCTCGAACCGGGTCTCCAAAAGCAACATGTGGCTCACCAAAAGAAGAAACTTGCAAAAGAACTGGGAAATGGTGGGGGTGAGTCATGAGGATCTCAGTGAGTGGAGCTACAAAATAAGAAACTAAATCAGAACATCTGTATAAAATCATTTATACTTAAAGTATTTTTGAGAACTTTCTTTGAAAACTGATTCTTTTCTTTTAAACTGGAGAAACTCTTTTTCTAAAATCTTTTTGAGAAAGATATCTCTGGTACTGTGGAAAACTTGACGCATGGGGGCGTTACGTATCGTCGTCCCCCCATACGCCCAACTAGAGCCAGAAATGTAAATCCATGACTTGGGGCGTTACGTATCGCCGTCCCCGAAGCCACTGAACTAGATCCGGTAGTGCTGATCCATGCTACTACTTGACCCTGAAACTAGGGTCTAGGGGCGTTACGTATCACCATCCCCCTAGCCCTGAACTACATGTGCACACGGTCTCTGTCCGTAAATTCCATAAGTAAGAGCTGAGGTGGGTTTTTCCCCCATGCCTCGACAAACATCATAAAACTCATGCTTTTAAACTTTAAGATTTCTAAACTTATTTACACAAGAAATAACTGATAATAAGGATAACGCCCTAAAACATTTAAAATAAATCTGAAACAATAATAAGTGAATACAAATCAACTTTGAAAGAAAAAGAATCCACTCACTGATTTGAAGTGCGGTCAAGTTCCATTCACGTCGCTGGGGGCGAACGCGGCTCCTGAGAAGTATCTATATGGAATACACGAAGTTAGAAATCATAAGTTATAAAATACGATTCGAAATCAAATTAAGTTCCTTAACCTAGTTGGATAAATCCCCTAGAACATTTATATCCCTTAAAAGAAATGTAAAACAAAATTCAGACTATTGGTTACGCGTCACATCTTCTTAAAAAAAATTATGGTTTTTGGGGTCGCGTCGCGACGCCGGTCCTACTCGCGTCACGACGCGCCCGTGCAAATCATATGCACGTCTCTGTCTCTCTCACGTCGCGATGCGCCTTCGATTTCCAGGACCAGATTCTTGTTTCTTCCATTTTTAACCCCCAAATCTCATCTCACACAACCACCAACAAAATACCATATCTTCATCTCATCCTCAACATCAAATGATACACCTAATATCTCATCACCACCAAATTCTCATCAATCCTACCATATGTTCCAACTAGAATGTGGTAACTAAAATTTACCCAAACATGGGCTTCTTAATCAAATAATCACCAATAAACACATAATTATTAATCAACAACATACAACCATCATCAAACCATTACAACTGAAAACATCAAGGTTTGGATCATTGGCTACTTACCTTAATTCTATCTTCTTTTTCTCTAACAATGCTCTTTGATCACCTTTTACCTTCTTCTTGATTTAGCTTGAATGGATTGCCTTGTTTAACTTCAAGTTTTTAACAAGCAAAATTGCAAGCTCTCTTCTCTTCTCCTTTCTCTTTCAACTCACAAGCCAACAAGGGAAAATGAATGCATTTTCTCTTTTTTCTTTTCTTATCAATTAATTGGTCAAATTTTCTAGAAAAATCTAGGTATTTACATTGTTGGGCTTGGGATTCTCTCTTTCTGATGCGAAACTCACTTGGATGTTTAAGCCAAGCAAACCCCTCGCAACGGATAGAAGCCCAAGCACCGCAAATTTGATTTTGTAGGACAAACCCTTCCAAGGCCACAAAGAAGACCCACAAAGAACTTGCCTTTGAGAACCCTTAAGATGATTCCTTGAAGTGTTCTGCTAGCACGGAGACGCCAATAAGGTTGCCACGCCTTAGATAAGTCGTTTGCATGAAATAAGGGGAATCCTCTCCCCCCCTAAATAATTTTTAGACAAAGCCAAGCTTTCAAGATGAAGCTAATTTTGAAATTGATGATTGAGTTCATTAAGAAAGAAATGTTACAATATATAGTAAAATGAAGGAAAACCTAATAGGTGTAAAAAGACCAAAACAACCCTAACATGCTAACTAGCTATTTAAAGGCTATGCCCTTAATAGTCATTTAATAATCTAGACAACATAACATGAATGTCAAACAAGGTGGCTAAAGTCATCAACAACTTTGCCAAAAAATTCAGCAAAAGGAAAAACAGCAAAATCACAAAAATCCAACGAAGGTGCCTAATAAGTCAACAAAGGTGACAATTGTTCCCAAAATGTCTAAAGTTGTCTCCTTGCACCAAAAGCTCCTAAATTTCGTGGTCTTCAAGTAACAAGGCCCAAATTATGGGTCTCAAGCCTATTAAGTCTTGTCTTGGCCGAATTTTTGGTGTCGGACTTGATTCGACTTCATTCGTCAAAACTGCTTCTATATTGGGCTTGCGTCATTCTCGTCTATTTCAATCTAGTTCTTTAGGTTTGAAAGTTGTCTTGGACTTGAAGATTGAATATAAAAATAACCCACAATAAGCCCAATTGAACTCTGTCGTCGAGGACCCTCTGGTGGGTACCCTGGACCCTCTGGTGGTACCCTGGATCATATCACAATAAAAACTAAATCAAAAACACAAAGGAAAGATAGAAAAATCAGACCTTGGAACCCTAAGCTCTTATACCAAATGACGCGGAACTCACTTGGATGTTTAAGGCCAAGCAACCCCCTCGCAACGGTTAGAACCCCAAGCACCGCGAATTGATTTTGTAGGAACAAAACCCTTCCAAGGCCACAAAGAAGACCCAAAAAGACTTGTCTTTGAGAACCCTTAAGATGATTCCTTGAAGTGTTCTGCTAGCACGGAGACGCACTAAGGGTTCCACGCCTTAGATAAGTCGATTGCATGAAATAAGGGGAATCCCTCCCCCCCCCCCTTAAGCAATTTTTGGACAAAGCCAAATTTTCATTATGAAGCTAATTTCGAAATTGATGATTGAATTCATTAAGAAAGAAATGTTACAATATATAGTACAATGAAGGAAAACCTAATAGGTGTAAAAAGACCAAAACACCCTAACTTGCTAACTAAAGGCTATTTAAAGGCTATGCCCTTAATAGTCATTTAATAATCTAGACAACATAACATGAATTTCAAACAAGGTGGCTAAAGTCATCAACAACTTGGCCAAAAAATTTAACAAAAGGAAAAACAACAAAAATCACAAAAATCCAACGAATGTGCCTAATAAGTCAACAAAGGTGACAATTGTTCCCAAAATGTCTAAAGTTGTCTCCTTGCACCAAAAGCTCCTAAATTTCGTGGCCTTCATGTAACAAGGCCCAAATTATGTGTCTCAAGCCTTTAAGTCTTGTCTTGGCCGAATTTTTGGTGTTGGACTTGATTCAGCTTGCTTGATTCGTCAAAACTGCTTATATTGGGCTTGCGTCATTCTCATCTATTTCAATCCGGTCCTTTAGGTTTGAAAGTTGTCTTGGACTTGAAGATTGAATACAAATTAACCCACAATAAGCCTAATTGAACTCTGTCATCGAGGACCCTCTGGTGGGTACCTGGATCATATCATTCTCCCTCTCTTGAAATGGATTTGTCCTCGAATCCGAACCCGGATCATAGATAGTTATGACAAAATCAATTGAATGATGATCTTGGAGTATAAATGAATCATACTTGACCACGTGCACCTGCAATGAAGAAACATAAATAGTAGAAATGTGTTAGGTAAAAAACATCACTACCACATCGACTTTATTTTCACTCGCTCGCATGGCTTCATCATCACCCATGGCCACTATCTCAACCTTACTTGCAAAGACCTCACACAAATGCTCAGGTTCACTATGTTTTTCAACCTCAAAGCACACTGTCTCACAAGTGTTTACACCCTCAATGCTCACGGTCTCACAAGCATTTCCACTCACTATGTAACTCACAACAACACACTCATAACTCTTGGCCTCACAAGCATTCTCACCGACTTTAGCCTCGCTAATGATCTTACTCTCATTAAAACCCTTAGTCACTACTCCATTTCGTTGTCGTACACTTTCCTTTACAACAAATTCTTCAACTATCTCATTACCCATGTCGTTCTCTGATGGCTCCACAGAACGTACTTTATCAACATTACCATGTCTCTAACTACTCGTACTCCTCTGAAAATACAACACATCATCATATGCCTGCTGTGGTGTTAAAGGAATGATAGTAATTACTTTCCCACCATATTTGACCTTATATCTATTCTTGTCCATATCATAAGTTAATTGTTAAACTTATACCAAGGCTTGCCCAATGATATATGTGTAGTACTCATAGGAACTACGTCACACACTACCTCATCAATATATTTTCCCCAATAGCAAAACTAACCACAACTCTATGACTAACCTCAACCTCGCCACAATTCACTTATCCACAAGTAAGGTCTATCCATAGGTATAATGGTAATCCCAACTTTTCCACTAGGGTAGTACTAGCAAAATTAGTAGGATCTTTCTAATGATGATCAAACTACACGCTTTAGAGTTGATGCGGCATCTCGTACGAAAGATGAAGGACCAATTATTTTGAAAACTTCTATCCATGGTCTCAAATTCTCTTTCCATCTCCAAAACACAATAAAAACTAAATCAAAAACACAAAGTAAAGATAGAAAAATCAGACCTTGGAACCCTAAGCTCTGATACCAAATGACGCGGAACTCACTTGGATGTTTAAGGCCAAGCAAACCCCTCGCAACGGTTAGAACCCCAAACACCGCGAATTTGATTTTGTAGGGACAAAACCCTTCCAAGGCCACAAAGAAGACCCACAAAGAACTTGTCTTTGAGAACCCTTAAGATGATTCCTTGAAGTTTGTGCTAGCACGGAGACGCCACTAAGGTTACCACGCCTTAGATAAGTCGATTACATGAAATAAGGGGAATCCCCTCTTAAGTAATTTTTGGACAAAGCCAAGCTTTCAAGATGAAGCTAATTTCGAAATTGATGATTGAATTCATTAAGAAAGAAATGTTACAATATATAGTACAATGAAGGAAAACCTAATAGGTGTAAAAAGACCAAAACACCCTAACTTGCTAAATAATGGCTATTTAAAGGCAATGCCCTTAATAGTCATTTAATAATCTAGACAACAACATGAATGTCAAACAAGGTGGCTAAAGTC